>JBBPKT010000082.1:0-43874 GCA_038089395.1 Pulveroboletus frians
CGACAGCCTCGAGAGCGCTGGCCGTGTCCGTCAAGCCTGGGACTGACCAGAGAGAGATGCTTCCCCCCTTTGCCACTCAGGGGTCAATATTCCTCATTTGGAATGGTCACGGGTTTCACCGTGGGAAGCCGTCCTTGTCCGACGCTGCAGAGGTCGGACTGTCCTTAAGAATGTCCCTCCTTGCAAGTGTGCCAGGTCTGTCCTCTTCTTCCATGTCGTCGCTTCACTGACCCACTGCAGGACGCCGCCCTGCACTCCTTCGTAGCCTCTTCTCTAACCCTTTGCCTGACCATCTCACAGGGTCCCGTTTGGTGCACGCTCGTGCGGCGGATTCATTGCCTGCCTCTTCCACCTCGCCGACCGAACCCATCACCTCTCTCGCCATCCGTGGCTCGAACCAACACAGTCTCGAAACACCCAACAACAAGGCCGGTACGTCCTCTCCATCCCCATTCGCCCCCCTCACCTCGTCCCCCTCGTCAGAATATGTTCTCTCAAGCCTCGACAAGCTCGCCAACTGGGCCCGTCAGGGTTCAATGTGGCCCATGACGTTCGGTCTCGCTTGCTGCGCCGTCGAAATGATGCATATGGCTACTGCCCGGTACGACCAGGACCGTCTTGGTGTCGTCTTCCGTGCCAGTCCCCGTCAGAGCGACATCATGATCGTCGCCGGGACTCTCACTAACAAAATGGCCCCTGCTCTGAGGAAGGTATACGATCAAATGCCAGAGCCAAGATGGGTCGTCTCCATGGGCTCATGCGCCAACGGCGGTGGTTACTATCACTACTCTTATGCCGTCGTCAGAGGCTGTGATCGTATGTAGTCCTTGTCTATTTATTGTCCCCACTCACACTCTCCCAAGGTATTGTGCCAGTAGACATCTATGTCCCAGGGTGTCCCCCCACTGCCGAGGCTCTCCTCTATGGTATGCTTCAGCTTCAGCGAAAGATGAGGAGAAACAGGAAGAGTGTCATATGGTCAGTATCTCCTCTCTTCCTGATGCTCTATCTCATTCCCCGCAGGTACCGGAAATGATGTGTCTTGGCGAATGGAGCGTGTAGACGTGGATGGATGGTTGGACATGGACTAGCACCTCTGTACTTGCGCGTACTCCCCTTTACTACACGTCCCAGTGACGTGCCCCAATCGACGCCTTGAAGCGAGGATCATGGAGGGCATCGTCTGGCATTGTCGTGAGCGCACTCGGAATTGCTTAGCCCGTCGTCGTAGATGGCCCGGAACTGGGCAGTGCGATCTGTGTCAAAAATACCCCGCCACCCTCCATCCATCTTTCACTCAGCCAATCATGTCTGGCTCTCAAAGTAAGCGTCCGCTGTGTTCATACCCCCTTGGATCGAAAGATCATCTCTCTTACACAGCGTATATCGTCACGTTCAGCGATGTGCCATCGTACGAAAGATACAAGCGAGAGGTCCTCGCGGGCAAGGGTACCATCAAGAACGATCTTGGATCAGTCCTTCTGGTACACCTATACCTCTGTTCTCCATCCGCTTCTAAAGGCGCACTTTCAGGGCTTCACGGCCATCATCCCCCCTACTGTCCTCCAGTTGATGCAGTCAGGGAGCTTGGCTGACAATGGCATCACCACCCTTGGTACGGGCGTCCTAGACCCAGCCGAGTCATGCTGATCTCATCTTGCTCAGAGCCTGACAGCGTCATCACCACCCAGAAGTAATAGAGTACCAATCATCGTAAAAGCCAGCTCGGCGTGAGCTTGGATCACCATACCGCAGATAGATACACAATAGTATCACAATGAACAATGGTCTTGAGGATAGACCTTGAAGCTGATCAAGCCAGAAGTGGACGTACACCCTGATCAGTCTCAGGTCACGATGACAATGTCTCCCCTCCCGTCCTTCAGCACGACCAGCTCACATTCAATCTTCTCCCCAGTGTCCATGCAGACTACCTCGGTCGGATCAACGGATGAGGTCCGTATCTGTCTGCGCTCGAAGAAGGAACGTCCAAGCACAACGTCAAAGTGAGGTTCTTCGGAAAGGTAAACGGGCACAGAAACGCTCTTCGGCTTGGCTGGCGGTCGTGAATCGGCATCCGTACCAGACACCCCGACAGCGGGCAGGGTGGAAGTAGCCGCGGGCAACAGCGTGATAGGCCATTTTCCGAGATTGACAAGCCCACTGTAGCCGTAAAGTCCGGGTACAGCATCGGCGGGTATAAATCCGTGTTTCAACGCAAACTTTCTTGAAATGTACACATGACGATGTCCACTTTTGAGCAGCATTCGCACTGTGGGGGGAATATCAATCTCGATCAGCCTGTCAAGACTTGGTCAAACCAGACTTGCCGTTCTCAACGGGGCCAATGGTACCCATGACGGTCCTCACACCGTTTTCGCTATGGAACTTTTCAAATTCCTTCCTGTGCTTTGCGGCTGTCGTTTCCCCCACGATCGTGTCTCGTGTAGCACCCTTTCCTTTGGGACTCCCTTGTGAACGAATTCGGTGCGACATCGAAGGAGGGGGGTGGAACATGTAGAATGACGGATTTCGGTAGGCTGGTGGTTCTGGAAGTTGACCTGCAGGATCATGGACGTGCAAGGTAGCCGACGTGGTTGACGTAGCGGATTGGGACGAATTCGGAGAGGAATCTTGACGCCAAGTAAAGATGGTGTAGTCGCTGTCTGGAGAGCGACCAAAGATATGGGTCAGGACGGGTGCGACATATCGAGGGAGAAAAGGGAGGTCACCATCATCTAAATTCCAGACGGTGTCACCCCAGACGTACTTGACCCATCCGGATTGGACCCGTTTCCCGTGAAACTCTGCAGGGTATTTCCGAGTCAATTTGTCACGGAGCTGCTGGATCGACTCGTTCTTCACTGTATCCCAGGGACTGAGAGTGTGGTATGACTGGACGTGTGGACCTACTGACGAGAGTGCATGATGGTAAAGGATGATGTGGGGGTATGTACATTAACAACAGAGGGAACGGCGGTGGACATGGCTGAACTCGCAACTGTTTGGTCTCCCACGATAACGGGCGTATGTACTGCGCTTCCAAGCAAGAGTCAAGCACAATAGGATTAATACGCGTAGTCTATAGACATTCAATCAAACACTACCAACAGCTCAGCAATGGCTTTGCTTGGACCATCTCAAGTCGCTATAGGAGGTCTTGAGCATGTCTCCAAGGATTGTGGTTCAGCAACTCACCTCAACGATAACCGTACGCTTGCGCTGCTCGGTCTCGTCCGCGGTCATCCACTCCAGAGTGTTCTCTAGTCGTTGTCTCGAGTGTGTCGTATGGCTATTCCACCTCATGTGCCGTGCTGTGGGTTCGACATGCGACATAGATTTAGACATGGCCGTCAAATCCTCCTCGGTCATGGAACTAGCAAGCGATTCGTCCCCAGGCAAGGATGTCGCCCCGGTGGGACTCGCAGGCGGCGAAAGTACCATCGACGCAGACAGGTCCTGCGGTGCCGTGCTACCCTCTTCCGTCTGTGTGAGCAGTGATGCACGTTCCTGCACCGCGGAGGACACGCCCACATCCACCTCTTCATCTTCCTCCTCGATGAGAGGTTCGTCAACGCCAAGTCTTTGTAAGCTAGCCTCAACCGCATCCAGCCTCTCGAGGTGCTCAAGCACGGTAACTCCCGTCGTGCCAGGATGGACTTTTTGGAATTTCGCAGAAAAAGGGACCGGTCGATTCGCATCCGACGAGCGTCGGGACACAGGAGGAGGGAAATCACTCGAATGGCTACGACCGCGGGTACGAGGTGGGAGAGGCACCGTATTGATTGACGGACGTGGAGAGGCGCCGAGCGGTCCCGCGCCTGCAGGCTGTGTTATTTCTTCCATGATCTCAATCTCATCATCCCACACAAGGACTTTCGTTCGCCGAGTCAACTCTAGAGGGCCTGAAGGTCGATGAGTAACTTTGTGACTATATTCGGGGGAGCACAACAAACCTTCGTCCTAAGATATTGCAAAGGGGTCATGCTCAGTACATCTCATGCGGGCGATACGAACTAGGACTCACAGCATGCCTGAGAGACTCGATAATATTGTAAGCTTGTCCTTTGATGACAGCCAGCTGCCTCTAGTGACGGATTATGAGGGGACAAAGGTCAGCATATATCGTTGAAGGAGTACACACCTTGAACATCTTCGGGTGGAAGTCTGGGTCAACAGCGAACAGCTTCCGTAGTTGGAACGTCGTCTCTTCCCACCAGACTTTGCTGGTCAGGAGTGGTAAGAAGTGTTGGCGCGTCTTTTCGCTGAATGGTGGGCCAATCAAGCTCACGGGAAGGTAAAGCCATCCGTAAGTATACGAACGCCATCCTTGCGGGTGTTCGTGAGGGAAGGAAAGTGAATTGTCGATAGCAGCAATGTGGATATGCGGGTGGCGAGTAAAGCCATTCATAGCTGTCGATGGTGGAGCTTGAGAGGGTGGAATAGCATTTGCAAAAGTGACCGTAGACTGCGAGGGCACCGACGTATCCGATTGTCGAAGCTCACTTATAAGTGACATTTGCGGTCGTCTAGATGGCTGAGGAGCCACGTCAATCAACGATTTCTCATGGTCACCTTCGCAATACTTGATCATGTAATTGTCCGCTCCACGGTCGGTATTGAGCATGAGATAATCTAAATGGAAATTAAACCACACATCAGGATAGAAACCAACAGAAAATACCTAATATCACGAGTCTTCCAAAAATGGGAGTCGTAAGCGCGCGGAACCTCATCCGTCCAAACAAGTACTTACTTTTCAAGCTCTTCTCTAAAGCACTGTTGGAGATTCCTCGACCAATAAAATGGGCGACAGGAGTCGCTCTCTTCCGTGACATCGAACAAAGCACGTCCCTCCTCCGGGTCTTCCTCTTCCAACTCTTCGGCCCCAGTCTTCCCGCAGATGATCTTTAGCGCGGATAAAAATTTCTTTGTTGACAGCCCCTTCCTGTGAGGCGAATCGTCAAAGGTGTCGGTTAATGAACGACCTGGCCACGGGTGTCTTCGCAAGAAGTCCGAAGCATCTAGAGCAGCCAATCGAGTTAGAGCCTACTAGTGGCTAGAGAGGCAGTTACCAGAGTATCCATGCATGAAAAGCTGCATGCTGCCTATCTTCTCCGGCAACGGTTTCCCCTTTTTCGCGGCACTCCTATCAAGCCAATCGTAGAAAAAAGTCTAACGGGATGTGAATCCCTGGATCATTCCAAGAATGCAAGAATGTGATTCATGCTAACCTGACTCGAGAGCGACACAAGCTGGGTGCGTGGAACGATATTCAGTGAAAGGCGTTCGTCAAGCAAGGAAGCAGCTGCTTCAGATATATAGCTAGAATAGACCTCCCATGAATTGTGTGTGGGTGTCGAACGAAACGCTACGATCACCTCAAATTTGGTATTAGACAGGATCGACCGAAAGGGATAATCCAACGGAATTGACGATGAAGCCATTTTGTGGTCTGCGTGAGCTTGTGAGTTCATTCCAGCCTGTATACAGCAGAAACCCTTGCCTTGGGGTTAAGTCGGCCGTACGGCTCTTCGTCTTTGGGCTTGAATACCCTATTCGAAGGTCAACCAGGGATAGTTGGAGCACGATGGGTACACTCACGCAACAGTCTGAACCCTGCTGTCCACTCTTGCACGAGCAAAGTAGGAGCCAGAGGAGCCTTTGGCAATCATCTTGGGGTGAATGCCTGCTGCAATTGCATTCCGGACCGACTGTGTGATGCTACCGCGTGTGGGTGGTAGTCGAGGGACCAGGTCATAGCAGAACATACCTATCAAAGGCAGCTTGCGTTACCGGAGGGTTATGGTCCAATGTCTTGACCTATTACAAAACACGTGCAAGTCAGGGGGCGTGAAGAGACACTCGTGTGATGGCGTACTATAGACATGGTGCCATCGTTCACTCCAGAGGGGGAGATGTAGGGATCAAAGACGCTCTGCCATATCTCCTTGCGCGAATGGTCCTCCTTTTTCTTCTTGCGCTTCACCTTTTGCGCAATGGACTCGGTCCACCTAGCCCACAGTCAGATCAACCCGCGGAGAGCCTACCGTCGCACCTCTTGAACGCATTATCTAAATTTCTGAGGTCTATGTGACCTGGTTTATACGCGGGTTTGAGACCTTGTCCGTGCGAGGGTTTGGTAGTGCGAGTATGGTCGCCGCCGTTGACCGTGTGCTGGTCTATCTCCGTGTGCTGGGGTAACGGTTCGTAGCCTGCGGGAGGCATGCCGAGGAAGATTCACAGTACAGGGACTTGTCGGATGTGGTGTGGTGCAGCGTGGCGCACTGCCAGCATATGCACGAAGCCTGCAACCAACCGTCTAGGAGACTTTGGGGTTCCACATGTACTGCCACCAGCGCGTAATCCTCGCACTCCGCCGAGCTTGCCAAACTGCAGGGAAAGGACATAAATCTATCCAATACGTATGTACATACTCCTCGAAAGGTATGATAAACGACGAGCTTGAATGGTCTATTTCTCTGTGGGTGTAGGAGACGATTCCACCGAGCCTGGTGTGGACGCTCCCTCCAAGTCCGGCTTGGGAGGTACTGCAACGGGAGTGGCGAGGCAGGGCGCATGGAAGATGGAACTATCAACAAGTGCGGGGATGGTACGAGTGGCTATCAAGATCCACAAGAGGAAGACGATGCCTAAGGACATGATGCGATTAGCAGAGACCGAAGAGGGCAATCACGGAAAACGTACACGACCAAAACGCGCCGAAACCTCGGAAGAAATGACTCTCCAAGACGTTCCCCAGTTGTACCGACAATAAGGCAAACACGCCGTTCGGGAAGATGAGACCCCAGTAAGCCACCCCGAATGCTACGGGACCTGACCGCCTAAAGACGTTAAAGATGGACAAGAGCGCGATGAAGATCCAGCACAAGCCCATCGACCAAAGGATAAAGGACACACAGAAGCAGAAGGAATAAAGGAGCTGTCCCGTTGCCGCAGACATGGGGAAACCGCCAGTGACGTGCAAGGGAAGCTGTGCGGCGAGGTTGGCACCATTCAGCAACAATGAGTACCCCCCCTGGCCCAATGGTCCAAGAACGATGAAGGCGGACAAGATCACGCCTGCATCCGGCGGGCCATAGAAAATCAAACGAGCAAGATAAACCGTGATCATCATGAGCGCGAGGCTGAGTCCGATGATGACCATGACAAAGGAAAGACCCGTGGTGAGAAGGCCAAACGTTGCTGAATGCGGATGGAGGGCTGCAGATATTATTCCACCAGTAGAGGACGCGACGATGGGAGTAACGACTGGTAAGAGCCATACTGCAGCCATCTTTGAAAACTCGTGTACCTGAATGGTCGACCTGGCGCGCCATTAGAGGACGAGGGAGAGATGAGAGACACGGACGTACATTGCATAGACCATGCCAAATGCACACACAAAGGAAACTATCGAATCAATCCACCAACATCCCCACAAGAAATAGAGGAATCCCAGTCCGCCGAAGCCGGTTTCCTGATTCATATTCTGCGCAAGTTGAATGATCTGTGAAATACGCAACTCCTGTGTCACATACGATTGAAATATTGATCAGGGTAGCAAAACCCATGGGAAGGGCCCCCACGAACAAACTTTGGGCAGGGTGACGCAACATCTTCGACCATACGTCCGGAAATAACGCATACCTGGCGGCAGTGGCAAGACTAATCAAGATGAACAAGACGAGATTAAGGAAGAACACGATGAGCGTGAATATTCTGATGAGTGGGCTGCCATGGCCATAGGGGAAGTTGTGTATCAGAGAGGAGGTTACGCCTGTACCCATAATGACGGTGTACCATGCGGGGGTGAACTGCCTGTGGGCACTGTCAGCGACTGCTCAGGAGAGGGAGGAACGGACATACCTGATACACTCTTTCCATGGTTTGCTGGGAGACATGGTGCAAGGGCACGAAAGCGAGTCGCTGGGGAGGACATCGGTCGATTATATGTACGAGCAAGGGTCACAGCCTCCCACGATGACTACAATTCGGAATTCGGTTCAGGTGATTCGTCCCTTGGCTATACTCAGCATCCACGCGATAATATTGTACCCATCGCAACATCGTCCACAACGCGCACACCGGCGACGTCTCGGGCTGCTCAAATCCGTCAGTTGAAGACACAGACCCAACCACAAGGTCGGTGAAAGTTTGGATGTGTCCTCTTCAGGCAAGTTGGTGCGGCGAAAAAGTTCTCCCACCCCACCTTCGGTCAATGATAGCACTTTAACACCAGCTTGGAATGCATCGGAGATGTTACCATTCAACGCGGACGAGCTAGGAGCACATATTCCGATGTGACCAATGAAGGGAAATCAAAATGCTGCCAGGTAGTTTGCATGATCCAACACTCAAAAGTTTCAGATCCTCAGGATTGATTGGAACTGAAGTTGGGACTTCAATATAATATTTTCCAGTACATGGAAGTAGATATATGGACTCAGGAAAATGGTCTTGCCCAAGGAACCTTGATTCTGTTCAATGCACAATGATTCACCAAAACTGCCAGTTGGGCTATAGGCCCTTGGGATTTCAAAAATTCAAAACATTTTTTCTCCCCCCACTGACTATACCAGAATGTTTCTCCTGGCCTGTCCGAGTTGAATGGCATCATCTCCGATGAATTCCGAGCCAGTGTCAAGATACTACAAAGGGTGGTATAATTATCTCACCATGCTAACTTGCCTGAAAAGGATGGGAATACCATGGTAAGTCCGATAATGCGACTGGGGGGTCAACGTCTGTGGAAACTCCGACTATATCAGAAATAGCCAGACGAGCGTCATTGACTCGATACCGTGATCACCGTCCGCGTGAGATGACCACCAGCCATCAAAGTGACCATATGGCACCAACAATGTGATGCCCCATTTATAATTATCATTGATCACGGCGAGCAGAGACGGTGAGAAGTGTGGCAACTCATCGCAAGATTCTGAAATACGGACTCTGGACAGCGTGTCGCAGCGCACAATTCCAGCTGGTCGCGGATAAGGCAAGGCTAAGAAAGAGGAGAGCAGGTTATGACTCTCGGGTTGGAAACACACGGAAAGTTGTGGGGAGTTGGACATCATTCACTTCCTGTGAAACGACAGTAAACCATGAGTACATTGCGTGTGATGGGTCGGATGCCCCTGACCAGCCTATTGAATAGCGCTACCAACCGTGTTGAGTCGTAGCAGTTCAGCTGTAAATGGGGGACGGCCAGTAGAAAATAAATCAAGGGCCACTCTTCGCCCGTCCTTTGCCTCGCTCTCGATGAACATCCAGCACCCAGACTGCTCTCAGCATCTGAGATCGCCTGGTGAGCGAGTGTGCTACCTGGGGACCTAATCGCTCGTGCAGTGTCAGACGTTCGCGCACCTTCCCATCTGTCAATGAACTTCGAATTCATTGTCATCCCACCCATCGATATGACGCAATATCGAAGGGCGGTTTGCTCCCGAGGGCCGACCAATGCGAACGAGGTACACGATCGCTGTTCCACAATGGGTGAGCAAGCTCGTGGACACGCGCCTGGGCGCTAATTGAAGTCCTTGCAGCGCAAACGGCCATCCTAACCAGCCAAACTAACGATAACCGCACTCCGTTTGGAAAAACGTCTTGTTTCGTGACAGCTACCAGGTTCCCACGTTCTCGTATCGAATCTGACCAGGGAGAGATTCTGAAACTGGTGACAACAACCCGGGCCAGCCTGCATGAAGGAAAGAGGATGTCCAAAAGGGGGCGCAGCGGACAGACAAGGAACAAGGAGTAGGAAGGACAAAAAGGTGAGACAAGCAAACGCAGGTGGAGTAGGAGTGTGAAATTTGGGCGACCGAGTTGGAGGTCTTGTGTATTGCAAAAGTGACACTCTGGAAATCGCTGCGCGTCACCTGCGTTGGAAAGAATAAGGATATGGTCGTCGGGAAGCAGATCACCTGTAATTAAACATGGCATTCACAATAAACGCCGGTCCATAGATAGGTCAACCGGTCACACTCAGATACCGCGACGAAATGCCAAACATGAGACGCATCTGATGGCAGGCCCATCGGAGCTCAGACTCTCGTAGACTCACGGGTCACCCGTCAGGCTTTACGTCTGCCCTACCCCGCTTGGGAAAAGTCGGCACTCACGGGTATGTGAGAATGATGTCAGTTGCTTCTCGTCGCAAGTATGGACGGCTGATTGAAAATCGTATCATAGTGCCGGATGCAAATACCAAGCTGATACAGAACGAATAGGTCAATTAATGTTTAGAGCCAGGTAATTAAGTTCGCAGACAAGGGAACAGAACGAGAGAGGTATCACGCAGGAAGTGGTATCAGAGGCCACCCAGTGCGCCCTTAAGCCAAGGATGATTTCGCACTTCCTCAATATCGGCTCGGTGAGAAGGCTCGGGTTCTAAGCATCGACTCATGAGCTGCAAACAAGGGTTGCTCAACTGCCGTCCGGGAAGTTCAGAAAGTGTGATGCATCCTTCAATGGCATCCCGTTCCGTAGGGAAGGGTGACATGCCAGTAAGAAGGTAAGACATCAAGACACCTAGGGTCCAAATTTCGGCAGGTGGGGCTTGATACGGTTTTTTAAGCAGAACCTCGGAGGCAGCATAGGCTGTTGTACCGAAAAAGAGGTTATAGAACGGTTGAGGTTTGGCCGGGTCCACCATGATCGCGCTACCGAAATCTATGAGCTTGACCTGACATCAAGAACTAAGTCCGGAATACTGTCACGGTCGCATCATCACACACCTTGAAACTTTTGTCGATGACCAAGTTTTCGTCTTTGATGTCACGATGACATATTCCAATACTGTTAAGATAGAATACGGCCTCGACAACTTGGGCCATGATGTATCGAGCTTGTTTCTCCGAAAGACGCTTGTGTTTTGTCTGTTCAATACACTCGAACAAGTCATGTGAAGGGCGGCGAGAATAGCGATGCTTTTGAGCCTCCAAGGAAACACTCGGGTGGTACTTTGGAACGGAGATATCGCGAAGAATGTCATCATCCGAGGGAGAGTCTGATAGGCGAAGACTGATAGGGGATAGTTGGCTGCACATTTGAGGAGGGGTGTCCGGTTCTGATTCGGTCACAGAGAACTCAGATGCTGAGGGGGACAACAGTGGCGTGGATGAAGATAGATGTGGTGTCGATATCAACGAGGGAGGGTCAACGTGTGACCTTTCTCTCTTGCGCCACGGAGATCCGTGAAGTTCCTGAACCTACGAGGAGGCATGTCCGTCAATCAGCGGGAGCGGGGATCGGAGAGACTGACGACATAGAAAAATAGGTTATCTTCAAAGACGTCGAGACATTTGACGATATTTTCGTGTTTCATGATCCTAAGGAGCATGATCTCCGTCGGGATTCTCCCCCACGTTTTGTGGTTAATCCATGCCTGTTCCGGAACCTTCTTCTTGATCACGAACTTGACCGCGACTTCTGATTTAAGACGATGATGTAACGCGGTCATAACGAAACCGTAACCACCCGAGCCCAGCTCGTCTCCAAGCGAATATGCTCGCGCAAAGGCGGGGTTGAGGTGGTGCCCAGGGGGGAAACGAGGGGAGTAGTTCATAGCGTAGAGGTCGCCACACGTCGGGTGCGGTGGGAGGGGTTCATCGCCATATGAGAGAAGGAGGGATCCTGGTTCTGCTGGGGAGCACGGCGTCCGGGGGGAAGAGGAGATCGGTCTACGGGGTGACCCACTCGTGGCGCGATCGGGGGAGGGATTGAGCGGGCTGATCACGTGGGGGAGATGTGCGTCCATGGACGGGGAGAGAGAGAGAGAATGAGAGTGAGAGTGAGAGGATGAACCGGGGATGGATTGGGAGACTGCCATTCGAGAATTGGCATGCAATCGACGTCACTGGGGTGACCACCGGAGAGGCCATCAGCTGAGGGGCGACTTGGCCCGACGATGCTCCTTTCGGGACATTAGCAAGACATGACAGACAACAAAACGACAGCACGATGAAAGCGAATGGGAATTGCCTCCGTGTGCTCATAAGCGTCCACGCATTACATACGCAACACCACGCTCAGTAAATATCCTCGTAGTCTTCCCCAACGTCCAGGAACCGACGGATCTCTTGGGCGTCGATCCCATTCTGCCGTGTAAAATACGCAAGGAGGATCGAATAGTTGTCTGCCAACGCATCAGAGCACCCAGCTTCCTTGTCCAGAGTCCGACACTGACCAGTCCATCGAACAGCAGCTTCGTGCGCGAGCGTGATCGCTCTCTTTTTCTCATCCATCTTGGCAGGATCGCAGGCACCGTACGCCTCCAGCTCTTTCTCTAGCGCCGCGATCTGCTGCCGCGCTTCTGCTACCTTCTGGAGCATGGTCATGCGTGCGACCTGTGAGGACAACGACAGCTGGACCATCACAACACGAGATGCGCCAAAAGGACACACGCTCTCGGGTCGCAGCACCCTTTCACGATCTAACGCAGCACCCAGCTCTGCGACTTGGTGTTCGTGGTTCTTCTTAATGATCTCTGCCGCATCCCGCCTGTTCCGCAGCTACAAGGTAGTCAGAAAAAAAAAGTACAGAACATCAATCAGTCTTCATACGATGCTTCCTCGTTGTGAAGGGAAGCTCCAAAAGACTACACTCGTTCAGAATTAGCGCATACATCCGCCTTCATGCATACTTACAGTTAGAAGACCCAATCTTGTCGCTCTGCACGAGGCCATCTTCCACAAGGGACAGTAAAACTTCCTTGACAGACTGTGCGACTAACTCCAATACATGAGACGGCAAACTAGGAATTATAGATCAGCGTACCAATCCCTTTGAGTTTCGGTCCAAGTTTCTCTAGTTCTTTGAGCTGCAGTATACAAGTAAGACATGGACGCGGGGGAAATGCTATGAAACCCGACTTGGAAAAAGTCTTTCTGTGTCAAAGGGTTAGATAGCAATCATCAACGTGATGGTCTGTCCCCTACCGATTCATGAAATATCTCGACAAGTTTGACACGCTTTTCTTCGGCGGATAGACCTCTTGGCGCCTGAGAGAGTTAGCAGCATGCGCAATAAACTCTTGTTCGCGTACCATTGATATGAGAAATGCGGGTAGAGTCGCAAATGCAACACGTAGACATCCCATTTCCCGATCACATGACGTACCAGTGGCGCGTCGCAGTGCAATCTCAGTCGACACGAGACAGAACGGCAGGGAACAGAATCGATTCATATTCTGCATGAATAAAGGTAGTAACCATAACTTTGGCACCAACCAAATTTGTCAACGAACTGCTGATCTTGTGAAACGGGAAGTGCTTATAAGCTTGAACAGTGATTGTACAGGAAAGGCGCGCAAAGAGAAACCCCGAGGCCATGTAATCATAGTCCAGAGCAAGGATTGGATGAGCGTATGAGCGGGTTCAGGAGGCAAAGCATTGTCCCAGAGAAAGGAGTGCGGGCTGTCGAGTTGAACCAGATAAGATGTGGACATGAAAAAATCATTTAAATGAGATGATGGGTTAAGTCGTGGCATGAAATTCACAGAGGAAGGCGGTCGAACCGAGAACATATACAACACCACAAATGGAGAGGGGTAACGTTAGATGTGAGGATGGCTAGAACCTAGGTCGTGATCACCGGACCAGGTCAATTGGTGGCTGCGCCTGAGAGGGGTATCGATATGCCACAAAATCTCTGTCCTGTTCTACCCGCTCTTCGATGGCTTTCCGAGAAGCAACAGACAATCGAGGACCTGGGCGAGGTACTGGGTTGGTATAGGCAGAAGCGAAACTATCGTCATTTGGGTCAAAAATGGGAGACATCAAACGAGGGAACTCGTGTGAACTGTATCCGTTCGTCTCCACGGGAGAGGACGACTTCTTGCCTAAAAGCGCGGCGAGACCAAACTTACTCTTGCGCTTGGTGGGTGTAAGAGGGATGGCGGGATTTTCTTCGATGTCTCCGAGACGACCTAGTGACCCACGAGAAGCGCCGAATTCATTGTACATCCCGTTCGGCATCCTCAAACGCTCATGGCCACCACTCGGTGGCATTGTCTGGATGCCTAGGTTAGGACGTGACCCGATTCCACTAAACGATTGTCGTCTCGATTCATTCCGGAATGGTGCGTAAGGCGGTGCAACATCCTGCATATCTTGTCCAAGATGGCGAAGATCGTATGTTGAATAGAGTGTCTGCGGCCTTGAATCCCCCCCACCCGTGCCATGCTGCCCTCGAAGCCTCACCTCCCCAGGGAGTGGAGGCAGCGATTTTTCTCTGGAAAGTGTCACCTGAGGTCGCGAGGATGCAGCTTTAGGTAGCGTCATGCCATTAGCGGAGGCAAACGTCGCTTGTTGAAGCTTTTGACGCATGTCGGGTTCCGACGTGACAGGATGTATAGACACCCTTACTGTCCCGTTCTCATCCGGCGACGTGTCAAGCGCTTCCTTTTCGTCTGTTTGCCCACTATTCTTCCGGTCGTTGCCATCACCGTTGCCGCCTGAGGGGCGCGATGAGGTTGGTGACGGAAGAAGGCTGGTTGGAGCCGTGGAGGGTGACATACCAGCGGACGAGAACCCACCATTTCGGGGGGACGCCGTTAAGAGTAGTGAAGGTGTTGATGCGTGCCGAGCTCCTGTACCGCCGAGATGGTCCCCAGGCCCACGTTCCACAAGGTACGACAATGGAGGGGGTGGCGCCAAGGGGGAATCATCATCACTACGGCCCAAGGTTTGTAATGAGGGACGAGGCACGGCGGCAGCTTCGTCTTTATGCGAGGAACCTCCCTTGACAAGTTTCCAGATCTTGGAGAGACCATTGCGTTTCTTCTTAGGTTTTTCGTCGGTAGGCACTGTAGACGCTTCTTCCCCGTTGGTGGTCGGTGGCCATAGTTGGCTGTGCCGCTGCGTGAACGGCGTGCTTCTTTGAGCAACCGGGGAGCGAAGGTGGGGGGGATTTGCTTCGCGTTGCAATGCCACACTACGAAGGAAGTAGCTGGTGAGCGCACAGCCAATAGGACCCCCTGACGAGCGAAGCCGTAGCACGTACTGCATATCAATCATGCTTCCTGAAATCCCCGAAGGAGCCAGGCTATCCTGACTTCGCCATGCGGAGCTTGGATTTTTGAAACCAAAGAATCGCGACCGCCTGGGTGACACTGATCCTGGGCTATGTACATCCGAGAACGATGCTTGGGAGTATACCTGGCCCATGCTTGGTTGTGCTTCGATTGGAACGGTCAACGTACTTGCTGGCCTCATGCTGATCGTAGAGTACCTCGAGCTCTGCACTGGACCAAGACCACCGTCCGTGAGGGGTGCTATGCTATGTGAGGAATAGAGCGAGGTGACATCCACGGCCGAGCCTCGAGAAGACTTGCGGGGCCGACTGCGCTCGCGCTTTTCTTGCCTTCTTCGACGTTCCTTCTCCTCCCTCTCTTCGCGCCGTACGTCGACGTGTTCAACGATGAGACCGTTATCAAGGAGGGTGATGTCACGAGACGGGCTACGAATGTGGTGGGCACTAGCACCGTTTGGTGTAGATATAACACGTGGTTTGAGCTTGAACGCGTTATCATCGACCGTGCTCAAATCATAGGCTGATCGACGAAGCTGAGAGTATGTGTCACGAACGCTGTTCTCGAGCTGCATCGACTCTTGCATAGCGCGAGCATGAGCCAGAGCCTCTGCCTCGAGCAACGATCTTTGAGCCTTGACGTAGACATCAATGGTCTGCTGCTTCGAGGTGGGCTCTCTAGGCGTCTAAGAGGACGATATGTAAGGAGAGTTTGCGCGAGACATACGAGTGCTCACCATCGTAGTCCATAATCTCAAATTGTGCTCAGTCAAGCGCCCGCCCCTGGCTCGGGGTCTAGATGCATCGGACGGCCAGATTCCGGCAGCCTCTTCTTCCTCTTCTCTCCTCAACAGCTCCTCAAAGAGGACGTCACTTTCCCTGTCCCATATGCCAGGACCAATGACGGTGACATCTGCCATGTCTTGGTCTCTCATTGCACACTCGACACATATCTCTTCCTGTGGTTGGGGAGGGTTCGGGGAGAGGATTGGATTGATGGGGTCAGGCGTAGCTGCAACAGGAGTGATATAAGTGGGGTGCTGGGGATAAGCGCGTGGGTTTGATGATATGGGGATAGCCAAGGTGGGGCTGTACGGTCGCGGAGATACTAGGCCGTTTACGGAAGACAGTCTAGGAGCGGCAACACCATCCTGTAAAGGATACGGGGACTGACGGATGGCCGAAGAATAAAGAAATGGGGGTGCGTCGCGAGCGCCAGTGGGCGGTGATGGGGGAGACTGAACGGGTGGCTCGCCAAAGGATTTGAAGGAATCGTTGAAGAGCTTGGAGTCGATAAAATTGGAACCGTTGAGTAAGGGCGACGAGGTTCCGTTGTTCTGATGACTGTTGTCATCGAGGCTATAGCGCTCGAATGGAGGACGAGCGTTTTCTGGTGAGACATAAGAGGGAATGGTTGCTGAAAGGAGGCCGTCGGTGTCTGAGGGAAGGGACATGTCATGCTTTTCGTCGTTGAGAATTCGTTTGTCGTTTGTGGGGTGGGCTGTGTGAGAGAGGCCTAGAGCTGCCGACGACATTCTTTGGGTATCACTGGGGGGGTCATCCCGAGTATGCGTATCACCTGAGGTGCGAATCATAGAAGGGGGTCTGTTCATGGGCTTTGAGGAGAGAGAGAGGGTGGGATATCTGTTGTCCTTGAAATCGAGATCTGAAATGGCAAGGCCGTGCTGGAAGAAATTGAGATGAAGATTTGGAGAGAGTGGAGAGACTGTCGAATCTTGTCGTGCGGTTTGAATCGTCGAGACCGTGGCCATCGCCAGATCAATCAGGTAAAGTTAACCTGGGCCTGCAAAATCTGACCTCGGACGAGGGACAGGTTGAAAAAGGTGGGCCACCGAGAGCTTGGGGCGTTGCTGCCTCACGACGGCTCCACGGAACCGACAGCTGTGCCGAAGAGACGTCCTGGAAGCGAGAGTAGTAAGGTCGGATAGACAGCCTTGTTGAACTGTCTCGTTCCGTCTCGTCAATGGTGTTGGCGATGTCAACCAACCCCAACTACGTTGATTACAGTATCACTTTCCCATGCCCTGCAACTACAAATCGAACAGGATACGGGACCCGATGAACTCAAACAAGAGAAACGCCAGCTAGCCGTTGGCCTTCCATTCTCGCGATTACTTGCGTCGCAGCGTCGACTCGCGCCCCTTCCATCTGCATCGCCATCCCCGACATGTGTCGAGGCACAAACTCGGGAATGTCACGCACGCTCCGAACGAGTAGAGGTTTCCGATGTGTAGAAATAGAAACAGACGGTTCCGGTACTTCTTTGGTCCTTGACACCGGCATCCCCGTCGTGGCTGCTCCAAGCTTGCAGTGGAGACCAGTCAAAGGACACTGGGATGTCCCCGAGCCCGACGGCCTCTCTGCACAGACATCCGATGCTTGTGATGGCGATGATGGCTCCACGGCAGCGCGACTGCGGCAATCCTGCCTCATGCATTTCTGGACAACCCTAGATGCCCATTGTCGTATGTCTGCGTGGGTGAGCGGTCGGAAAGTCGCAGGGAACCTGACCTCGCTGTCGACCCCTTCGCCATTCGACGACGCGTGCATGACCATACTGACGTCCGCCGCGGAATCTTCCGAAATCAACCAGTCCTCATACACGTCAAGGGGTGCATCCATTGCCCGCCTGGACCCAACAAGGTTTAGTTCCGACTCACTATTCGCATCGATCGCAGCAATCAAGTCCGCCCCAAGCATATGAGGGAGCATGCGTTCATATGCCGAGGACCCGCTGGAAGAGTGAGAATCGCTATCAGATTCAGAATCACTGTCAGACGTGTAACAGTCGTCGTTTGCGTTATTCTTCCATCGACGTGCGGCGTGTCTGGGATTACGGAGGCCGGTGCAAGTGAGGGCACCCAGTCGCTGTCCCGGCGCAATCACTCTAGAGGGTTCTGCCAGTCCTTGTTGATCAGAATCCTGGGCTGGGACCATCTCTGTGAAAAAGGTCTGCCCTCCCATTGATTGTCCCTTTGGATGGACTTCAGTGAGGAATGGGGTACACCAGCTCCCTTCCAACGTGGCATAACTAGCTCGTGGCCTGATCCCCTCGGACAGCATTGCTGAATCGTGAACGTGAACGTGCGGCGACATTGGTATACAGTCGTCCTGTCTAGAACTAAAGACTCGGTGTCCAAAGCAGCGGCTCGCGGACGACATCGGTGCGGAGGGATACCGTCTGATGACAGATTGAGGGACGAACTCCAAGCTTTCGGGACGTCGCTTCGTCAGCTAGATATTGATAGTACCGTAAGTGTTGTAGTGGGAAAAACAGTGGTGCTTACAATTTCTCTCCCTTCGACTAACAAGTCTCCTGCTCGGGTGCTTTGGGCAGTGTCCCCGCTCGCGGGGAAGTCATCCGGGGGACGAAGGACAATGCTTTTCGCCACAGGGTCAACATGGTCTCCAACTGTAACCTTTGCCTGTGTCGGCACTACATTATCGTGTGTAATAGGCTGACCAGCTCCTGGGGACGTGACAATGGTGTGGTCTTGATCAACCTTCGCCAGGTCCTCGACCGATCCCTCTCGCCGATGGGAGGCTTTGTCGACCCGCGGATGCAATGGGGAGCCTACCATATCAACGAGATCCTCGCTTACTTCAATGTACGCTAGTGTGCTCGCAAGATCGGCGGTAGCAAGTTGACCCCCTTGCTCAACATCCTACTCGACGTTAGCCCCCGTAAACGGAATTCCTTGAGAATCATGCCTTCTCAGCTATTTGTCCGTTAAATTCTACTGCAAAATGCTCCTGTAGAACATTGTTCGGCGCACACGAAACCACAAGGTATTCTTCTCCTAGATCACAGTTGGACAGAAGAACCTGTGTTGCATCAAAAAAGGCGACCTCCGCTGCGTCGGGTACGGGAAGCGGAATATAGATAGGTCTCTGGTCTTCCTGCAATAGATGGGTGGAATGAATGGGATATTCAACAGAGTCAGCTTCCATGGAACGATGAATTATGGGAGGGACCTGTTTATCGTCTGTTCTTCCGGCTGACGGCCGTGATATGATAGGTGACGCAACTTGAGAGCCAATGGACTCGACGGTCATGCTACAGGGCGGGCTCTGATGGCCTTTGTCGCAAGGCGATACCACGGCGAGAGATGGACACTCCACATTTGGATCCACCAGCTGCGTGCGATTGAGCCTGCCCGATGAATGTGTCCGTTCCCGGGTACTTTGTTCATTAGCAAGTGTATGTTTGCTGGCGTGCATGTTATTGAGTATGGGTTGCCGCAAATGAGGCAAGATGACGGCGATGTTTGCGAGGGTTAGCCCAATGCTCGCAACCCCGCTTAGGATGCGGGAGTCAGGGAGCGTCAACCCCAACATTATAAGAAATGGTGGAGAGGCCATGCCTGTTTCGTGTAGCCATGTTGTAGTTGATGCGAAACTGTAAAGACCTGCTCTGCAATTGTTCATTGTGCTGAATCACTGGACAGAATGAACATGAGCGTGCGCGGTGGAGGTGAGTTCTAGAGAAGACGGACACAGCGTATTCCTTTACTCGAGCGCGTCAGTGTACGCGGTGCATCACGTGGTCGAAAAATCAACGAATGCCGGTAACTTGGTAAGGCTAGTCTATCACTCGAAGCATCCTCAAGGTAGACCTTGGGAAGGCATCCGTGGCTCTGCGTTTGGGGCGGCCCAGTAACTAACTGTGAGAGGGGATTCGATTGGATTGTACAGCAGTATTCCACTCACCTGATGTGACATTATTGGTGCCAATAGAGTAAGATGCAAGAGCGTTGGTGCTGACGGTGTCCAACGTGGCCTGGCACCTGTCTCCAGAGGGCCAGTGTCTCTGGTAGGTCAGTGCCATAAAAGAGGACACAAGATACTGTAGTGGTTATTCAGTTGCCGTGAGTACTGATGAGTAGGGTCCCTGGCACGAGCATCACATGCAAAATTCCAAACTGACTCTGCTACGCTCGTTTGAGGCCGGGAGCCCAAGTATTGCGGTCGTTCTCGGTGAGCTTGCTGTGGGTCCTGTACTGACTGGACAAGCCAATTAACAGACTTGGTAGTATCACGATGAGTTACAGGACTAGTCTTGGCCTCGTCACCCAGTCTACCAACGTAGTACTTTGCATCCGGACTAACAACGTCATCACATTCCTCGGCGTATAAAAACTCGCCAGAGATGCCCAGATGGATGACACGACCATGTCGACCCCGCCCGTGCGCTCGCCCTGTCTGACATGTGTGTCTTCTCATCAGGGCTCTCCCCCCCGTCTTCCTTCTCCCCTCAATCCCTCTCCCGTCTCGTTCTCCCATCTCTCTGGTCCTACCCCATGCAACTCGCCTGTTGGTGAGTTACCTGGTATCCGCTCACCGCTCAGAGAATGTCCCGACTCCAGACTGTCCGTCTCTCCCTGGTCGGCTCCTGATGCTACTGGATCTCGCACCCCTTCTTTCCCTGACACCTCCCCCCTCACGGGTACCGTCTCTCTCCAACCATGTCCTGTGTATCCATGCCACCCCACTCCAAGTAACAGTCCGCTTGCGCAGGGAATGTCCTTCCCCAGTTTCTCTCCTCCATCTTCGCTCGCGGGTTCACCTCAACCTTCCATGTCCCGGTATCCACGTCCCCTCTCACCTTCGCCTAACAGTCCGAGGCAAGGCTCGCCCGCTTCGATACGCAGTGTACGTTCTCCCCTAGTCCTTGCATGAGCGCCCTCTGATCTTCGTATAACGTAGGCTCTCTCCCATTTCCAATCTCATCCTCTCTGTTCACCACCCCAACCCCCTCAGTCCCATTTCCGTTTTCCTCAGAGCTCTCCTGTCCGGTCTCGCTACCCACGCACTCAATCACTCATTCAGCGGTCCAGTGGAAGTCCACATGCTGTACAGGTTGCTTTTATGGATGATCCACGCAACCGTCGTGCTTCTTTAGGCGGTGAATCGCGTCCACACGTGTCCACACGGAACGGTCCCATCCCTGTCGGTTGGTCGTCCGTCCAAAACACATTGACCACGGTCAAGGGCGACTCGACGCCTCTGAACGAAGCCCCGATCCGCTGGTGGGGCGGTCAAAGGAGCTGGGTTGATGACTGGGACAATGGAGTGGAATTCGTCCGGCCCGAATACGGGAAGTTATTGACG
Source organism: Pulveroboletus frians (assembly GCA_038089395.1). Lineage (NCBI taxonomy): Eukaryota > Fungi > Basidiomycota > Agaricomycetes > Boletales > Boletaceae > Pulveroboletus > Pulveroboletus frians. The sequence goes on from JBBPKT010000082.1 coordinate 21,166, forward strand.
TTTCGAGACCACCTTGAACCTGGAGGGGGCGATCGTGAAGCGTTTCTGGACGAGGAAATTCATGCGTCACTTGGTACCGAAAGTGATGCTCTTGGGGATCCGTTGGCTCCTAGTCTTGCTCATGCGTCAATGTGCGGCAGAGCTGGCTACGAGGTGGAGGGCTCTCCTGTCCCTCGTGCTCTACCCATGCCCATGGCGCCTGGAACACGGTCAAAGATAGGAAATGATAACCCCGGGTACGGTCAGAAGGATGTAGAACCACCACCTGTAGAGGCAAATTCTGCTGTGCAGAAAACGCCAGAGGATTTGTCACCCCACTACTCGTGTCACACCCATTTCTCCGGTTACACGAATGGGTTTATTCCCAATGGAGAAGTAAGTCGATGTCTTCTTCTTGTGGCGCCTATATGCGATTCAAATTACTCCCCGTGTAGGTGCCTGTACAAGTTCAAGCGCCTGGCTGTGGCATGCATGGACATGAACACGTCGGGGGGGGCATGCGTCGATTCAGCGATGCGTCCACGAGTGCGTCGACATCGTATGCCTCGTGCTTCTCTGGTCCATCTCAGTCGCAATCACAATCACTTCCGGGGTCCCCGTCACAATCGCACGCAAGCACCTTTCCGTCCTTGAGCTCACTCGGCGTCGGAATCGAGGAAGCGGAGCGCGAGGGGCGCCGTTCGAGGACGTTTTGGGGGCGGAGGAACTCGGGGAGTAGGAGTACTATGAGACGACAGGACAAAGAGGTGAGCCACGGTACCGGTGGGCACAGTGATCATGTTTGCAAGGGGGGCCAATGTTTCCGTTCGGTGCAGGACGGCGAAAATGGTTTGGTACACACGAAGAATCAAGGAGAACGCTTGAGCGATGTCAAAGCAGAGAGAACCACGGAGCGCTCAGACCCAGACCCGAAGCAGTCTGTCGCACATGCACATGGGAAGGAAATGGCGAAACATGGATCCCTGTTTTTCCGCATTAGCCCGAAGCACGGAGATATTTTCCGTGAGCAGGCGCAACGAGAGGGATATAATAGGGCTGAACAGGTGTGTTCTTTTCGCGGTCGCGGTTCATCGGTTATTGAGGAGAGGGGGTCACAGTGCGTTTCGTTGGCGATCACATCCATCTTACCAGCCAAGACCATCACGATGCTATCGCCTGTTGGCGAAGCACTCGTCAGGGCAAAAGAATCGGGTATGCTGCTGAACTGATTCATGATGTTCTCTTGTTGAATGTATGCTAGCCAAGTTTGTCGGATACGAACTTGCACCAGTAATCAAGGACACACTCTCTATGTCTGCTGACATCCTCTCGTTCGCCCCTCTTCCCGGTCTTGAAGAGGCTGCTAAGGCATTGCTGAGTGTTTGGGATGCTTGTCAAAAGGTTGACGTGAGTGCCTCGCTAGTTCGGATCCGCATATATTCTCTTGCTGATGCTTTGTTCCGAAAGACGAACCGTCTTTCTTGTTTGCGTCTTGCGGAGCGTTGTGCGACGCTCCTTTATTCTGTTCGGTGTGAGATTAACGAAGCGGGCTCCGAAATTGCTATGACTCTCGCTGAGCCTGTTCAACGGTTGTGCGGTGCGCTTGCCCAGGTATGTTGGGTTGGCATGGACTGTTATTTTTGTGCTCGACAGATATTGCCTCGCAGATCCAGACGTTTCTCCGAACACAGCTTCACAGACCATTTTTGAAGCGATATGTGAGGAGGGAAGAAATTGCTAGGGAGCTCATCGCGTGCAACGAGGCAATCACGGACGCTGCTTCGAGGTTTGGGGCGAGTCTTTCTTGCGCCCTCTGGTCGCATGCATGTTGAGTGACTTGGCCTTCACAGAACTCTATTCAAATCCGCACGTATCGTGCGGTATGTTCGGCGGCGAGCGAGTCGAAGCGGTTCGCACAGGAAGCACAGGCGATGTTGACTATGGATCATCAGATAATTCAGAGGCACTATGCAATGATGTTTGAACAACAAGTGCAGGCGTGGCGGAAAGAGGCAGTGGCGGGGTTTTCAGGTGAGGGCGCCCTTGGTCTTACGATCAACGGCGCACCAGTAAGGGTGAATGGGCATCTACATGGAGCTGGGGCTGTGGAGCAGGAAAGTGATGACAATAGCGGTGAAGGCTATTGGAAGCTTCCACCTGCGTGTAGATTGTTGGGGCAGCCGCCGCCAGCAACCATGGTAGGTCCATCCCCGGCACTGGGAGCACCGTTACAGATCGAGCTTGAATTTGGACAGAACACGGCGACACCCTCCATATTGTCGACAGATTATCCGTATGATGCGACAGACTCCACCGCATCTGCACCGCCGACGCCGACTAGAGCCACGTTTATCATGGGGGAGAACAGGACGCGCACGACGAGGATAGCGACCACAAAGACAGAGAACATTATAACTGATCCGGCGTCTCCTATGCGCGCGCTGACAGAGGTGCATCGGGCCCAAGATTCAGTGGACGCGGCAGTAGATGAAGCTGCCCTTCGAGGGGCACTGACAAGTGCGTTGGACGCACGCAATGATGTAGAGATGGTTCGTTATCTGCAAGTCGCGCGTGGCGAAATTCCTGAAGCCACCGAGACACTTCGGCGGATGTTGAGCACTGATGCGGAGGTGGAAGTGCATGGGAACGATGCTGGTGTGGAGACAGGGAATTCCGACCTTGATAGGACATTCATGCAAAGTGGGGTCGAGGCGATGACGAGGCTGACGAGTCTTGTCGCCCAGCAGTCAAGACTCGACGAGAACCCCGGCGCGGTTGGTGCTCCGCAGCTTCCAAACTGGACGATCACAAGGTATGTCATTGTTATCCTTGCTTCAGCCTTACCCTTCATGCGCATGTACGCGTGGTGGACAGGTACGAGGTTATTCGTACGCGCAAGATTGGCGTCGGTTTTTTTTCGGATGTATACCTTGGTCGTTGGCGCAACCGCCAAGTCGTAATCAAGGTGTTGGCACACTGTGTGTCACGGGAGGCGTTTGTACTCCATATCGAGCGGTGGAACGCGCTGGACCACCCAAACGTGTTGCCATTGTATGGCGCAAGCAGTGCGGTAGGGGAGAAGCCGTGGTTCTTTGTGAGCAAGTTTTGTAGCGGAGGCAGCCTGGTGGCTTTGCTCAAGTCTGCGAAGCCGGCGGGGCTGGGGATGGTGAGAAACGATGCAACAGGGCATGTGGATCTGTTGAGATGTATGTATGAGATTGCCAAGGGAATGGCATACTTGCACGAATGTGGAGTTTCGCATGGGGACCTCAGGGTGGGCGAAGTTACACATACACTCATTGGTGGCTGACCTTGTTCGACAGACGGCGAACGTACTGGTTGACGAGAACGGACGGTGTGTTCTCTCTGATTTTGGCCAGTCTGAGATCAGGTCGGAAGCATACCAGTCGTGTGGACAGCCCGAGCCGCGTGAGTGGTTCGATGGAGCATGTGTGACAGCTCACGTTGCCCGCCTTCTTAGATTCAAATCGGTGGAAGGCACCAGAGAGACTGATAGGCGGCGAGTGGCCTACAAACGCTGCAGATGTATACGCGTTTGCAATGTGTTGTGTCGAGATACTTAACATGGGCAACCACCCTTGGGCAACCTTGGACGACAAAACTATCTATGAACTTGTGTTGGGTAAGTGTACCCATTTTGACGAGACGTAGCGTTCAGTACTCACGATGTCGCCGAAGATAAGGACGAGCGTCCACCAGTTCCAATGTTATCTGGGTACGTCGAGGCCACTAACGCGGTTGCGGACATAGTGCACTCATGTTGGGTCCGCGAGCCTGGTCGTCGGCCATCATTTGCAAGTGTTGCTGCCTTGTTAGAAGAAGTCTGGGGACTCCAGGGCCGCGGCGACCTTCAATTCCAGCGTGCTCTAACGCCGATCATTAATTTTGGGTTTGAACCCGTCACGTCAACTGAGTCCTCGCCTGCGGATGAACAATACGAGACTGCCCCCGAGAGCATGACAACAGATACCGAGGAGGAAAACATGGATAGTATGACAGATGTCCCACTGACCAGTCCTGGACCAGCTCGCTTGGCTCGTTCTATGGATCATGATGCTACTACCCACCACGCAGAGGGGGTGAGGATCCTGGCGCAAGTACCATCGAGTACCCTCGAATATCATGTTAACGACATGCCCGCACCCTCCTGGACGAACGATTTGGATGTGAACACAAGAAACGAGGAAAACTATCGGCTCCTTGTGGGCTTGAATCATGCCTTCGACAGATCGCGTGAGTTTGTCTCCTGAGATCATGCAAGATGCTGAGCCAGGATGCCTCGAACTTCAGTGACACTGCCTCTATGGTCCCCGACACGCGTTGAACTTGGCGCGGTTGGGTATCTTTCCAAGCCCAAGGGCGAGTTTATCACGTTGTTCAATGCGATTGATCCTTTGCAGAGTTGCGAGGAGCGACTACGTTACTTGCCATCCGTGTATGGGTATGGCAAATTTGAGGTGCAAAGGAGGGAGGACGGGAAGAGGAATGTGGCACAACGCGGCCTCGATGCCATTTCCGTATTCTTGACGTTCAAGGCGCGAGGGGATCGGTCGCATTCGTACGTGTTCGCGTCATGGGAACCTTGCCGGTACTGACGAGGTGAATTGACTAGGGAACGAATTGCACGACAGTATGCGTTTCTGCTCGAGCAAGGGAAACCTTCGGCGCACTTGTGCGTGGAAAAGACGATGTACCAGTACATGGATCATTTGGAGGCACCTATAATATGGTTCAAGCAGCACGTGGACCTCGTTCTGGAAGTGTACGCACCATGCCATGCGATTCGGAGAGAAGATTTGATTCTGGGTGAGCCGTATACTGGGTGGCCATTTGTCGAGCCTAACACCTGCCTCTCCAGTGGTTGGAACGCTGGATGCACCGGACTGGGCGGCGTTCGTCTCGGACAATCATTCCGATGGCCGAGCACAGTTCAATGTGTTCGCAAGCCGAGAAAAGGGGGAGCCTTGGGGTATGTATACCATGGAGCGGGCAGTCAAGAGTGGGGACGCCGGACCAGGACGATGGATGGACGTGGGCCGGGGGACGTTTGCGAGCAAGGTGTCATGCACCGTGCAGGGTGGTCAGGATGTCGCGGGTGAGACAGTCATCTTGGCGGGTTTGCGGTTTGAGCAGGGAATGGAAGCACCAAAGGTGATGTGAAGCCTATAATGTGTCGATCGATTTGTATTCATGTCGAGAATGGCGAATACTTGAGAATTTAGCTGGGGGGACGCTGATGAGTTGAGGCCCACCACGAACTATGAACACTATCTCGGTCAATGTCTGCTGGCAGTCATTGTTTCATCCTCCTTTCTTTTACGTCCCGAGTCCTAATTGATAATTATCCATCAACCGAACCGCCGCGTTGCCACCATCTGTGTCACTAATCCGACCGGTGAACGGGTGCGAAACCGTAGAGTAGATAACCTTTCAGACCAGTCTCGGTTGACCCAACCGTCCTACTAATTCGTAGAATTAAGCATGTTTAGGCCGTCATTGCCATTTCTCATGTCTTCCAGTTCCCCGTAGTCTGCCGTAAGACCGATTTTCTGATCACGAACCGTCGAGCGCTGCCTCCTTGGTTTGCGTGCTTCGGGTTCCCCTTGAGCAATTTTTCGCCCCGGCTGTCGTCCTACCTTCGATGTCATGGCCGGGTCCATCCCTCCTAGGTCTTCCCGCCTCCCCCCACTACAGGTCCACTGTTTGCTTGGTGCCGGAAGAGCGATCAAAACTAGTGTATCTGATAGTACTCCCTCTGGTTTAACCACAGTGGGATCGTCTCTGTTGTGTCATATTCATCAGCGATTCCTCAACAAGATACACGCCATTTACGGCAGCCGATAAGCAGATCGACATTAGGGAACATAGTGCCGGTGTGTTTGGAGAACAATCATATTACTCACTTGTGTCACGGGGAACTTTCTCAGCCTCACAGCGTCGTTGTCTTACATGAAGCAGAAACAGAAAAGATATGCAAGGATTTTACCTGATGCTACCAGCATCATCCGTGTTTCAGAAGATGTAACGATCGACCTGAGTAACGACTGTGGCAAGACTGACTTTGAAATATTTGGACGAGGTGAAGAGGCTTTGTATCCTATGCGGTGACCCATCAGTGCTGCACGCCACTGTCATAGCCAGGTGGGACCTCGAAAAACGACGGCTCCCCTCCCGGTGCATCTGCCAGAAGAGATCGCCATCGCGGCATTTGTTCCTAAGAGAAAAGACAACCATTTACAGAACAATTAGTAACGTGGCGACTTGCGCACCGCATTTGGGAGCCGCCCAGAGGAAGTCGCTCCTGCTGCTACAATCCGAGAGTTGGATGGTGCAGGTGCTGCGTGTATGAATGTGTTGTTGTTCCGCACAGCAGCATGGTTGCCTGACTGTTGGTTTGTCCTCCCGGCCGCAGCGAGCGAACAGAAGGCGTCGTCTCGCCACGAGGTCGAATTTCTCTTGGTCTCTAATGGTGAAGCTATGCCAGTCACAGTCCCTGTAGTCGTCTCAGGAGATCGATTCAACGGAGTATAAATAGGTTTTGGAGGAATCAATTCCGCTTTCCAGCACTGATAAAAGAAGAGAGCGGCAGCAGTAGCTAGAACCGCGACCATGCTCTCAATGACCGGTCGAATCGGACAATTATATCAGCTAAATGCTCTTAGTCACGTACCTGTTTGAACTGTTGCTTTATGGTACGGTATGTTAGCAGGGAGGGACAGTGATCACCGCTTGGAATGTACTGTACCTTGAGGGACATGAGGTAGCAGTCGCCGAAGGAGCGGTAGAAATACCGCTAGCGTACAATCTCGTCGACCTGGAGGGTAGATCAGGTAAGCATCAAGCAAGTACTTCGCTGTAGTCCGCATTTGCGCATAGTCGATAGTCAAGTATTGCTCGTTCGAAGCGGGGAAGTTGGTGAGAACGACTTGATGTGTACTGGGACCATACTTCGTTGGGGAGGCATTTGATATGTCATACTCGACAGTACTTGCTAGCACTGATTAATCGAACCGAATACAGTCCATTGGAAATTTCGATGTCCTGAATATCATCACGGCCCCGCCTGTTAGAACCATCAACTTGAAGTATGACTTTGTGTGGTAGAATAAGCATGCCTCACAGTATACACGGGTCATTCGTGGATGTTCGACAAAGGAGCAAAAAAGTGAATGAAACGGTCGCTCCAGACGTGGCCGTCAAACTACGAGCAGGTCAACCTGATGAAATATCTTTTAGCTACCATCACTTACCGGCGGGCACCATTCAATGTTGAACAGGTTCGAGTTCAAATCACCCATGGCCTGACGTTATCCTCCGTGCAGATTGTTGGTACTGAAAGCGAGGGTCCACATCTGGAACTCTTTCGAGGACGAGCTGGTCATCTGCGCTCCCGATTCGGATTGCCACAATCTGTGCGCCGTTAGCAGCAATCGTCAGGACATTACGGAGGTCACGTTAATCAAGTTCACACTATGCATTCGCTGACTGACATTCGCGCTAAAAGGGTATTTCTGGAATGGGACTGTTGACGTTCGAATGGTTTGAGTCGTCGACTTGAACAGTCAGCTGTAAGTCCCGTGGTTCGGTCCGTTGGTGCCATAATCCAAAGGCCATCCCATCGAAGGTGAACGTCGCTGTACCGTCTGCAACATTGTTCTTTTAGAAGGTGCCCAAGTAATAGCTACCCAAAAGTCTCGTTACCGAGACCAAATGATGCGGGTGGGAGCTCAAGCGCTCACTTGACAGCATGGATGGAGACATTCTCGGGAGGACGTCGACTTGGTTTTGACAGACAGCGGTGCGCTAGACTGGCTGAGACATTCAAACGTATGTTGCGCGCGCAGCCCGGAGGAGGACAGGAAGATCTGATCAAGCACCGAATGGGACATCAGCTGGGCGCGAAATTCTCAAGACTCCACATGCACACATCATCAAAAGATATTTTCAAGTCACAGCAACGACATTACATTGGGACCGTCCCTTTTGAATCCAGGCTGGCTTGGCCCCGACAGCAAACGCAAGCACACCACCTACGAAGGGGGAGCCCCGCCACGATCTTGTTGGCCCGAGCCTGTGCCATCTCTGTAGTCACGTATATATTCATGTGCATGTTACGTACCTCCTCGTTCGCCACCCCCTCGCCCCCGACCGCGGCCACGACCCCTCCCTCGAGTTTCACCATCGCCATTACGCCAGTCGCCATCCGTGCGATTGCCGCGATGAGCTGCCAAGAGTCATTTCAACATGGTCGGAAGAATTGCCAAGACATTTACCGCCCCGGTTGCCGCCTCGGAAGCCACCTCGCTCCCCTCGGTGGAAACCTGTTCGCTCACCACGAAAGCCTCCGCGCATGTTACCGCGTTCACCGCGATGTCCTCTACCGCGTCCACGACCTCCGCGGTGTGTTGGCATGAAGCCGTCGTCCTCTGTCTGCGGCGCGGGAGAAGAGGCATCCCCATTCAAGAGCTGGGCTGACGAAGGTAAATTCACTTCAATCGTCTGAATGACAGGTGTCGCCGACCCAGACGGCGCAAAAGTCGCTTGAAGGTTTGCAATGGAAGGCAGCCCGCCTTCTTCATCTGCCTCCGCCCAATCAATCGGCTGCGTGGAGACAGGCTGTGTATAGCTAGTTAGCCCGTGTGCCAAGTATATATATAAAACATAAATGCTGACTTCTACGGGCTCTGCGAGGCCATTTTCAGCATCCTGGGGTTGCTCTTCGGAAGCACCATTTAGCTCTGCCTTGGGCAGTTCTACCCATTCAGTGTTGTTCTCCAATCCGGGTGCCTCCAGCTCGCTCGCTTGCATGAAATGGAAGCTGCTGGAGACGCTTAAAGAACCGGGCACGCCGGCCACAGGTTCATCTACAGGAGCAATCTCAGTTTCAGTTCCAGTTTCGGTTTCGGTTTCGACAGGCTCTGGCTCAGCTGGCAGAGGAGTAGGCTCGCGCGGTGGATTGAGGAAAGATTGTACGATACTCAACAATCGGGTAACTGGAGCTAGGTTCAACGACTGTTGGGACCTTGGAATGCTAGCAACTTACACGAAATGCCGTTGAGCTCGCCTTTGCCAGACAACAAACCGGAAAGAATAGTATTCTTGTTATCATTTTCTTCACCCAGAAGTGCGTCGCACACAGTGAAAATTGCTGAGCCTTCGTTGTCGTCAAACTCAAGCGCCACGGGGGGGACATCGCCGCTTGCAAGCATGGAACGCAAACGAAGGAGTGTCAGTATTGAAGAGGTCCTTGAAACATAGGATGCCTATAAGTAGAGTGGGATGATGTGAAATACGAGAGCGCTAAGGGCCATGAAGCCTTGCCTGCGCGGAAGAGACGGCCTCTTGGACTTTGAGAGACTCTACACGTTCTGTGTCTGCACGCTTTAATGCTTGATCATGGGATACTTCAGCTTCGTGTGCCTAAAAGTGCATCGCGTGGATAGTGCGGATGGCCATCCGGGATGATCACACATACCTCTATCGATTTCCTGACCTCTTCGAGCTCTTTGTAGACGGCCTCGAGGGAGGGGAGAGTTTTGAGTGACCGTTTTTGGTCGTCATTGAGTTTTTCATAATCTGTTGCTGCATAACTTGCGATGCGAGACTGTGGCGGGGTCAGTCGAGTGAAGCGTGCACGTGTTTGACAAGAACAGAGGAGCGTACGATTTTCTTGTTCAGAGCACGCATGCGCTTCTGCAAAAGTTCGACGACAGGGCTGGGCCTAGAGTTGGGGTCGTCGTGTGTGGGCGCTTCGGAAGTCGCGATGAGATCGGCGGGGGTGTTGTCCTCCTTGACATCCGCCTCGTCGGGGACCCTGTCGACAATAGCGGTGGAGAGGGCGTCAGGAAGGGTGACCGAGCCTTCCGCAGGTGAGCCTGGTGTCTTGCTCTTGGTGCCCGTCTTGCGCTTCTTTCTCTGTGATTTCGACGCGGTGATGGGGGCAGGTGCACCTGGGACAGAACGGAGAGCAAATGCAACTTCAGCCATGGCGGTGGGACGAGACAAGCGACGAGGCGACGTGAAGCAATTTGAAGCGGGTCGGGGAAAAACTCCCACGGCTACTTGTCATCATGTCCACCCTCGTCCGACACGGCGACCTCGCCTTCGTCGATGGCAACGTCGTCGTCCTCGCCGGTACGGACTACTTTATCGTTCATCAGGGCCTGCTCGTTCGCCATTCTCAAGTCATGCACGACCTCATTCGTGCCATCGACCCCACCCCAGCCATCGAGGGTCGCCCGGTGCTCTCCCTACCCGAGTCCTCGCGCAGCATCGCATACCTCCTGCGCGCGTTATATGACGGCATGTCTGTACCATCCTTTTACTCTCTCGCGTGCACGTTGACATCCCCCAGCTCCTTTTTGACGTACGACGGCCCGGGCTTTGCCACCGTCTCCAGTCTCCTCCGCGTCCTCACTACCTACAAGGTTCACCACATTCGCCACGACATTCTCCGCATCCTCTCGACCGCTTGGCCAACGAGCCTGTCGCAGTGGGCGTCTCGTGAATGCAGCGTGACAACCCCCGACGGCATATATTCGCCTCGACCCAGTTTACCCCATCCTGTGTCGGTAATCCCTTGTCCCCACAACCGATGACTCACTACTGTTCTTAACCACAGAGAGGTCATCAGCCTGGCCAGAGACATCAACGCGCCACTTCTTTTGCCCTCCGCCATGTACGATCTTTCGCGTTCTGCCCCGAGCGAAACCGCGACAGGTGTCTTCAACGTTCAACTTGGCGACTACATCCGACTGGACGAAGCCGATCTCTTGTGTGTCCTCCGTGGACGCGAACATGCTGCACGCTACTTTTCCACCTTTATCGTAAACGAACTGGAAGGAAGAGCCCCCTCCACCTCGTGTCTTCGTCGTAACGACCCAAACCCTTTAGCAAAGCGTTCTTGTCAAATCGCCTTCGAGGCTATCACGTTTGAACTCCTTCGAGACATTAATGGCGTCATCAGTCACCGTACCTCAGATCCATTGTATGCGATGTCCAACGCCGAAGCGATGCAGACGAGGGAAAGTATTTCGGAAGACAGCCCATCTACAATGCGGACGTGCGAAATATGCCGTGCGGAATTCTCTTCTGCAGTCACTGCCGCAAAGGAAGATTGTTGGCGGAAACTTCCTCTCTGGTTCGGCGTAGATGTACCAAAGTGGGGTTGATCACCACGCCGTATGACGCCCCGCCTGGAGGGTTCCATCATGTACTTTTGTGTGGTATCGCAACAATCAACATGTTCATCCAAGGGTGTCGTCTTCTGCCTGCCCAAGGTCAGCTTCCTGAGTAGCACTTTTGCCATCGCCCAAACGACCTATTGTCATATCCGGGTACACCAAGCCTTTACCGACGAACATGACAGCGCCGGAAGACGGCACAGGAAGTCAGCAAAGCGTCAGTGAGTCGTCCGAGACTGACAGCGACCAATACGAACGCGATGGACGGGATACCGCAGCGTACGCCCCATTCTATTCTGCTGAGCGCATACACACTGGTCGTGTCAGCGAATCAATAGCACAGATCGAATATCTTACGCTCAACATTCTGGAGCAAATCGTGGCATCACTCGAAAAGACCCGACAGCGCTCGGGATCCGTCCTCCCAAACCAGTCGCATCGACGACGAAGCGAGAGCAAAGTTGAGATCCATATCGCAGACAGACGGAAAGACAAACCCGGAGAGTGAATACTGATCTTCGTCGTTCTCCGGTATGCCCTGGTAAACCCGTAGCGTAGATGCCCTTCTCGAGTTCTCCGCTTCCCCGCTCAAAGCAAGAGCCCAAGTTCAAAACCGATGGGTATGCACACAAGGCTCCCCTCGTGCCGTGCTCCTGATGCATTCGCTGTTCGCCAGCTCAACTTCTGCGAGTGATGAACCTTGCACACGAGGCTCTCAGCCAGGACCTTTCGCTGACCAAACGGTAGGATGCAGTCTTCCCTGAGCTCAGGTAACAGACGTCCAGGTCACAGTGATCTTTTCTACAAAGATGTCACGCTATTCAAATCCCAAAGGACAGTGGACAAGGTACTGTGAGCATGTGGGATTAAACGTGATGATCTCTGACGAGATCAGCTCGTAGACGACCTTGCGGCGACGCTACAGCTCGACAGAGCAGACTTGAACATTGTAAGATGTTCTACCAGTAACCGCCTTTTGCGGCTAAACCCACGTGTGCAGCGCGCCACCTCAAAGGGCCTCGTCTGTGGCAGCAGTCTAATTATACACCTATTGGATGGTCAGGTCCTACAGGCAAATGATTCCGAGGTATGCATGGTCCCTCGCTTACGAGTATGGTCATATCCAGTGCCGTGATTAGGGCACGTTAATCCCAGCTGGAGAAGATATCGATCGATTCGAAGTCAAGTCGGACGTTGGCTGGGTTCTTGTGATCGAAAAGGAGGTAACTTGTCATTTTATCCAGCTCGACTGTGTTGACACAGTTCTTTCCCGGCGTCCAGGCAGTCTTTCAGACCTTGTGCCGGCTACAGCTTACCAGGTACCCAGGGCTACCTGGGCGTGGGTTAACCATCACGGTGAAGCACCCCTGTGCTTGTAAGATTTCGCTCACTTCGCTTTGCAGGGTAAAGGGTACCCCGATATGGCCACTCGACAACTCGTGAAGACGTTATCGGACAACTTGCCAGACGAGTAAGTAAGCCAGTATCATATCTGTGTACGTCTTCAAGATTTCCCAGCGTACCAATAATGGGACTGGTTGACGGAGATGCCTATGGCCTGGATATACTCTCAGTTTACAAATATGGTAGTCAAAACCTGCGACACGAGAATGAAAAACTCGCCGCGCATCGCATCCAGTGGCTTGGGGTCAGAGCCTTAGAACTCGCAAGGTACAGAGAAAGCAGGCCCATGACACCATTTCTCATGTCTTGCTTGCAGCCTAGATATTCACCTGGATACGCTGATTCCCATCACGAAACACGACGAAAAAAAGGCAAGTCACGTGGTACTTGAATGGTATCGCAAGACTTAACCTACCGTAGGCCCTGACAATGCTACAGAGTCATGGAAGTAGTTTGCCTGCAGAATGGAGGCACGGGATCTGGGATCGTGCATCTGATATTCTCTCACATTTTCCCCTATAGGAAGGAACTCATGCGTATCTTGCACACCAGAAGAAAGGCAGAAATCGAGGTTCTGGCTTGTAGTGGGTCAGGAAGTCAAGTCGACGAAGAACGGAGGGGAGCATCCTGCCTCATGCACTATATTTGTCATAGAATCCTTCATTTTGTAGAGATGTCCGCCTAGTTGTTGACTAATTGGGATGTACTAGTGCAATGATAATATACCTAAAATTTCTCTTCACGAGAAAACGGATCTGTTATAAGCAACTCCTGAATTGTGAGAATTAGCATAAGTTGGCAGGCTATAACTGCAAACGAACATCGGGCGCAAACGGCCATGAATGAAATGCCTGCACAAGCGCTGCCCAATCTTGTACATCCATCTCACGTACAGGCTTGGAAACATCAACTGGGTGGTGGTCAGGCAAGGAACCATTTGCAAGCGTAGTCAACAAGGTTGATGCGCCCGGGGCAAGATGGCTAGTAATGAATGAGTGGCTTGGACAAAACAAGTCATGCTAACATACGAGATAGCACGTTTGAGCGGGTTTGATTTGAGGACAAACAGTTTGCGCAAGCAGAAATCCCACTTGTCGAGATGTTCCTTCTTGATGGTCTACTGTATTTATGAGTTATCTCGGTTTATCAGATATCGGAAACGTGACCTGTTCCAGCAGCGGATCTATAGTAACGGCAACCATGTTCCTGTTTTTCCTATTTTTCTTCGAACGGCCTTCAACGGCAGCAATACTTGGCGGCCAAAAATGTTTTTCGTATGGCCGAAGGATGTCCGAAGGGACGACCTGTCGAAATGAGGCAACAGCTTCAGCTATCACAGACAACTTGCATCGATTTCTCAGCCTATCGATATTGCTCGTGTCTGCCGATATACGCTGCGAGAGCTCGTCAGCACGGCGGAGGCAGAACAACAACATATGCACACCTCCCACACAAAATCATGCATTATATAGCTCATGGGGATTCTGCCATAACGGAATAACCAACCCGCGTCGGGTACCAGGCGCAACAACTGTGCAATAAGTTGCTCGCCATAAATGGAAGTTGGGAGATGAGCGATAAAACGAAGTGAAGGATCAGCTGAAGATGACAGAAGTCAATTGAGCCGATCCATCTCCAAGAATATCGGAAAGACGTACGTTCTTGCCAACCGGAGGGTTCAACATCACGTAGATGACCCTCAGCTTCTAACCTGTGATAGGTACTCCACGCGTATCCATCCCATGGAAGGACTTGCACGCGAGGATCGATTGATTGAAGAGGCTGAGAGTGTTCAACGGGCCGCATATGTGGTAAGATATATAAACACACCTGAAGGCTATCGAGAAAGCATGCAGCGTTCTCGAGCACAACAATTTTGCGAATCCGGTCCTTCGGCAACTGCAGCAAGGCACGCGTCAGTATTCCTGGTCCTGTAAGAACTATTGTTAGCCAACGCGGTTGTACCAACAGAGCTCTCGTACCTGGAAATGCTTCGATGACCACCTTGTCCTTTGTCCCGGCGGGAACAAATGCCTCCGCTACCTTGGCTGCTGTCTCAGGATCACGGAGACATACACGATGTTTCACAAGTTGTGTATTCGTTGCCGTTGGGAACGTCGGTACTCCTGCTACGCTGCGACACTTTGCTGCCGCGGAGAACCAGCGTTTGGGAGAGATTGACTGGGACGAGTACATGGTTTACTTGTGATCACCATCAACTGCACTGGCGACAGTCCATTACGTCATCTTTCATTCATATACGACTAGGCTATACACACCGCTCTCACCATCGGTTAGTGAGTAGACACCGACATGATCAAAAAACCACACCAAGTTACAGCCTTGGGCCTCCGACTTTACTCCCTGCGTCGTCCATGCCTTCGCTCACTACCGTGATCGACGACAAATCCCCTCTGATATCGTATGACAGCACCTGGACTTCAGGAACATCCCTAGACGACCCGCTTGCTACCAGGTGTGCTATTTTTGTACGTGTCACTGGACGTGGTCGCTTATTTCCTTGACAGCTATTTTCTTGGTACATTCACGAGAAATAATGTGACAGATGGCTCAGCACATTTCAGCTTCAACGGAACTGCCATCTGGATTTACGGTGCTAAGCGGACGAATCATGGAACTTATAGTATTCAAGTGGACGGCGCAACCTATTCAGGTTTCAATGGCGAAGCAAACAATTTATTCCAACAGATTCTTTTCAACATATCGTTGAGCCAGACGATGCATACGGTAACATTGACGAATACTGGAACCGGAGTCGACTATCCTTACGTGGATATTGATATGGTCAGTTAAAGGTTCAACTTGAAAGGCTGTCTCCGCGTCGCCAATGACCCAACGTCGCGTAGATCGTGTGGCAGTCGGAAGTTGGCAGTTCAGACGATCTGGTTTCTGAGGCCGTTCAAGACACGGATCCTCGTTTTCAGTATCAAGAACCGGCTTGGGATACCACTTCCAACATCCTTGACCTTCATTTATTTGCGAACGGTACCGGCCAGTACGTGATGGCAACTTCCCAGTTTCACCGGATTCACTGTCTTGACTACTTCAAGTGTCACAGAAACGTACGATGCGAATGTCACATTCACATTCACAGTGGGCACCTATCCCTTCAAATCAATCATCAGCGGCTTATGTATCATATAGGGCATGATTGTCGTTGAGCACATTATTATGCAGCTCTGACGGATCTACTAGGAGAGGCCGTAACTATCTACGGGACGTCGGGGTCTTCCAACGGACCGTACTCGGTTCAACTAGATGGTGGCAACGTTTCCCGGTATAACGCATCATTCACTTCCTCTACAGGCTACGGGGTAGTAATCTATCATGCCGACAATCTTGGTTCCGGTTCGCATCAACTCGTTTTCACAAACCTCCCTGATCAGAGTGGGGAGCTGCTTAGTATTGATTATGCCCAGTTGTGGACTATAGCCAAGTACTTCTCTGGTCAATTCTGTGATTCATTCAACATATTGACTAAGCTATACTTCTAGTGGCACCTCAACGGTTTCGATCCCCTCGAGGTATGTTTCTTGTATTCATGAACATTCCACCTTCTCATGTTGATGAAGTAGTGAAGTGACCTCGCAAAAGTAAGCAATACGGAAAGATGATACATGCAACAGCGGGCTCACTTCCCTACAGTAATCTCAGCACAGGTGCACTTGTTGGGATAATTGTTGCAGCCGTGGCTGCAATACTGGGTGCAGGAGCTGCCGTCCTCTTTTATCGACGTTGGAAAGCTGCTCTAGCCTCTCAACAAGACCTTTACCGAGTTTATGCTCTCCAACGGCGAGTTCCTGAGGTCGCAACGGTGGCTCCGACTGGCTTTTCTTCGTCGCTACCGACCAGAAGCAACACGAGCCTATTGCGGCATGACACCTCAGCCCCGGCTCTTACTGGAAGGGCACAGCAAGCAACTAACAATCATGCAACACGAGATGAAGTGCCCCTCAGGCCTCTCGATTCTCGCAACTCCGGAAGTATCATTGACGCAATGATTTCTCCGAGTGATTCCCCTGTGGAGGAGGTATGTTGGTCTCGCTCGATTAACTGCTCCAAGAACATTGAAGACACCTTCACGCACAGGATTTAGGGCAGAGACGCCTTCCTGAGCCGCCCGGAGGAGGCCTATCACTGTCGGCCGAGTTTCCAAAACTCGCGGAACCGCAACGCCGCCAGAGCGTCGTAACGGCTGACAACCACAGCTCTATGGCAATTAGTGAAGTTCCTCCGCCGAACTATATCCAGGCAACTGGGCATGGGGCTACTATGCACGAATGAGCATTGCAATGTGTGACTCTGCGGTCATTTATGTGGTCATCGTTTGGTTGAATAGCTCTTTCCCGTCGATGCAAGAACGTCGAATGTATACGATCCATTATGTGTCAAGTATGGTATACACACTTGGATAAGCCAAATAGGCCAAATTAGGATGGCTTTGGTCAATTCGGCGACTTAAGTTTGGTCTAGCTCAGGGAGACTAACCGTCTGCAGGGAGTCACTCGCACTTGTTTGACGATGAAGAGGTCCATTGATTACTCCCTCTACCTGGTCACTGGACGTGAACTTCTCCCCGAAGGAAAGGTACACCCTCGTACTACAAGCACTTGGATTGGCTCATGCCTTAGTCTGACTAGGCATACCTTGATGGTCTCAGAGAAGTGACACCTCTCCTGAATGTACAGAAAACGGCTGGTTGATCTTTCATTCAGGCTCTGGAGGGGGGCGTCACCATTGTCCAAGTTCGGGAGAAGAAAGCCGATACGGCCGAAGTGTGTTACGAGTTATTCTCACCATCTTCATTGGCAAATAGTTTCTTTGCGTTTCTTCCGACGCAGTTTTTGCAGATCGCCAAGGAAAGCAAAAATCTATGCGAAGAATATGGTGTCCCACTCATTATCAACGACCGCATTGACATCGCCCTAGCCATCAACGCAGACGGTGTGCACCTGGGACAAACGGATATGCCAGCACATGTGGCTCGAGAGCTTCTCCCTCCAGAGAAGATTATCGGTGTGTCCTGTAACAACATAGATCATGTCCGGAAAGCTGTACAAGACGGCGCCGATTATGTTGGCATCGGAGCGGTATGGACGACTAGTACAAAGCAACTCATAAGCCCTACCCTTGGTGTGCGGGCAATTGGGCCGCTGCTCACGGCCCTGGATGGCACACCCGTGAAAGCCGTTGCTATTGGTGCGACACCGTCTAACTTTTTGGAATTGTGACAAGTAAATGTGACGATCACCAGGGGGCATCAAGTCTAGTAACATCTTGAGGACCTTGCATGGGTCCGTGTCGACTACCGGACATAAATTAGATGGGGTGGCTGTCGTTTCAGATATAGTTGCATCGTTAGAGCCTTCTAAATCTGCCAGAAGACTCAAAGACGTTTATCAGTCCTGGTCGAGTCTAACCAGTCGATTGGGCGAAGTGTCTCCTTCCTATACCACGGATATGATCAAGGATCGGGTTGCTGACCTGTTGAAAGCCGTCAAGCAGACCAAACCACTAATCCATCAGGTGACAGGGTCTATTGCCTGATCTCAGGTGTACATCACTCATGCTCCGCAGATCACGAACATCGTGGTAGCAACTCAATCAGCCAATGCCACCCTAGCGCTGGGTGCAAGCCCAATTATGGCATCTGCACCGCAGGAGATGTACGACTTGAGCTGTGTCCCTGGCGCGTTGCTAATTAACTTTGGCACGGTCACGGACAAGAAGGGCATGCTACTCGCCGGACGGTTTGCAAATGACGCGAGGAAACCTGTAATCTTCGATCCCGTTGGTGTAGGAGCGACGGGCTTTCGTCGCAGAACCGCCGCAGAATTGCTAGACGCTTGGCAAGCCAGTGTCATCAAAGGCAATGCAGGAGAGCTCGCTGCTCTCGCTGACTCAGAGGAAGTAGGTTATTAGCTCGCGGTCAGACTTTCAATACTAACGATTTATTCTTTGAGGTACGAGCCAAGGGGGTTGACAGCATCGGTGCTGGATTTGCAAACCCAGCTGTATTTCTAAGGGACCTTGCAAGAAAGGAACGTGAGTTTCTCGCGAAGTTGACATCTTCCGTGTCGCATCTCCTCGAATTTTCAGAATGCGTCATTGCCCTTACTGGGGCCGTCGATTGGGTTTCGGATGGAACCACCGTTGTTAAACTTACAAATGGACACAAGCTGCTCGGGGACATCACTGGCTCCGGATGTCTGGCCGGCACATGTATAGCTACGTTCTGTGCTGGAGCCTCGGAGTTGGCAAAGAGCGACGATGGAATAGCGACACTCGTGAGAGGTGACATGTTGATCGGGGCCGTCGGAGGGTGCGTTAGCCAAATTTCCCGATACTCGAGCTCATACTTCAAAAGCATCTTGGCACTCACCATCGCAGGCGAACGCGCTGCAACGCGATGTGATGTACAGGGGTCGGGAACATTCCTGCCCGCGCTTATCGACGAACTTTATAACCTGACTCCGGAGAGGATAAAGGAGTGTAGTCAAGTGGAGGTAGTGGCAGTATGCTAATAACGTCATCGTCTACGAAATACGGCTTGATTGCACGTTTACAGTGGTGATATCCGTCCAGACACATTCAAACCATCCTCGAAATGTCATAGGTAACATCGTTGGGGAGGTCGAGGGCCTTCACAAACGGCATCAACGTCGTCGGCTGAAGCCAATTCTTTTCATCGTAGTGGGCATGGGGTGGGCTGTCAATCATGTGGAACGTATACGCGTAGCGGGTCTGACCACCCGTGTTTCGCTCAGACTTGTGCAATACATTGCCGTGAATCAGGACTAGGTCCCCTGAGTGTGACCTTCCCGTCAAACACGGATTGGTGGAAAGTACAAAACGAACTGACCTGGTTCGCAGGTTTGCATGACATAATCTGGGCTTGCAGAATCCGCATTCAAAGGAGGGCAGATTTCTTCAAACCCAGTTCCGCCTCCAGGTTTGCGTATGAAACGTTTGGTAACTGGCGTGACGAGATGTGAGCCCGGTAAGAACGAAAGTGCTCCATTAGACGGTGTGCATCGTTCCATCGGCATCCAGAATCCGAGGGCAGTAGGAGGCGAAGTATACTAGAATGCTCGTTAATGCGGTGGGATCCAGAAATGAGTCTCGTCGGAGTTGTCTACATACGAGAAATGACCTGAGAGAGCGCAATCGCGACCACGACAGCGTAAACTGTCTTCACAAATCATCAATTAGTAACTCACGAGTCCATATGTTCGGGAACTTGAGAGTAAGCATTGAATGAGACTCCACGATGTACCCGAGATGCATAAATAATCACCAGCGCCGCCGATCTCCGGCTGCTTGAAGATAATCATTGACTGAAGGACTGATGACGGTAATCATTGAACAGACATGGTCCCTGAAACTCGACAGAAAAGTTTACTTACCCACAGGATCATGATGAAATTTGAGGTCTCTGACAACAGCTTTCAATCTATCGTTCTCCAGAGTCACCGCCCTGAAAACCGGATCAAGGATGTGTAGTGCTGCCATCGTTTCAGCCCTGTAAGTTAATAATACCAAGCAGTAGCGCACCATGTCCGATCTTGTTGACGGCCTTGGTCTTGTCTCTTGTAAGTTGACCATTCTCATTCACGGCATCTTCCTCTAGGAAGTAACGGATCTTATCACCCGAGTTGAGAAAGTAGTCATCACCAATGTGGTTCTTGTCAGATGTGGTAAACTTCGTCTGACGACGAGCATCCTCGCTCATGATTGGCACCCAGTGAGACACATATCGAACACTCACGATCGGGTGGTCCTCTAACCTGAAGTCAGCCAGTAGATCTTTTGAGCGTTGAAGGAGAGCGGAGACTTGGTCTTGTGACAAGAAATTCGGAATGCGGACGTAGCTATGAACCGTGGTTGGGTCGGACACCGCCGGATGACTGGTAGAAACAGCGGTTTCACCCACCCCTGTCGATAGAACTAAATGGCGTTTTACGTAGGGATGAGTGGAATGGAAGTATCCGGAAGCGAGTTCTCAACTGGCCTGATGGACTTGTTCCCATGTCATGTACGCCATTGAAGTTGCAGTGATGACTGGGAGACCCCCGAGTCCAAGTCGGACTCGATAAATTGAATGTGACTGGATTACGTCCATTGCAGCCATGGGAAAGTGTACGATAGGATGATAATTACGAGCACTTGATAATAGTCGACTATACTGTACAAGAGCTCGTTTGAAGTCCAAAACGCAGTCTCACACCTCCAAGTCCGCTGCGTTATCATCGGCATCAATATTTTCTCCGTTTACCAGTCGCTGAATCAGATGATCAATTTTTGCCTTGTGAATTCGGTGGTGTTCTTGCCATCCTTTCCAAGGATGATGAGGATGCTGAAACAACACAGCTCACTGATGTACATCGTAAAACGACATAAGAAATGCATACCAGTCGCCCAAATGCTTGGAATATTTTATCCGATGTACCCTCGGGCTTTGTGAAAAAATATTTGGCAAGGAGAATGTCATCCGAGCGCGAGTACCGCATCTTCTTTTCGGGTGGCTGTGGTAAAGGATCATCTGCTTCTGTCCTGTTCAGCTCGTGTTTGTGGCGACGCCAAAACTTCATCCATGATGCACGAGAGTGGTGCGGGGCCTGCGGATAGGAAGAATAAGCGGTGCGATCGTGTACAGTGAAAAACACGACCTTTGTAGCGACGTCCTTCCAGAACGCTACCATGTCGAAACGATCTTGAGATCTGGGATGGTAGTGAGTAAACTAAACGCTGATTACTGTGCATCCGACCCACTTCCTATATTCCATGAACCGAACCAAAAATGTCACATCTTGCTCCGTGAATGCCACTCCTTTACCAGTCGTGCTCCTGAACAATGCCCTTGGGGGAGTTGGTGATCGATTACGCGGTCGGTTACCTTCTTGTTGTAGTCGCTGCTGCGCTGCTGCAATGATACCAGGGCCAGTACTGGCTCGGAGCTGTTCTTCCGTTTCGTTCTGCTCCTGGTCTCCTTCTTCCTGGGGAGTCACTGCATCTCCAAGGTCCATAGAATATCCCCCAAGCCTGATTTGATGTTTGTTGCAGTACCGGCGCCAGGAGTAAAATCTATGAATAGGTTATTTGATGGGGTGAAAGGGGCATATAGATTGGTTTATTTACGTATGATGCGGGGCCTGGGGTGAATCACTCAGTGGATTCGTCTGTATGCAAGATAAACCTACAGACCTTCACAGCTACCCTTTCACATATTTCTCTCAAGCTAAAGACCATTTGATTTAAACTGTGCGTATAGGAAAAGGGAGATGCACCAACCTGAGTACAAGACCTTGCTCCTGACAGTAATCGATGTATTTCTTGAGGTAGAGGACATCGTCTGAGGTGAAAAGATTTCCGCCATAAGTACTCTTTATCACGCGGTTTGGTGGTGTAGGAGAACGAGCGGGCGGATTCCTTCGGTTGAGGACAAGGGTAGAGGGGGGCGGTGCAGGAATTCCCTATTGAGATTTCAGATGTGTATATGCAACTACGATGGTGGGGTTGTAAGCTTGCCTGGTTCCGACTTCGCTTCCGACCGCGAGATTTTTCCCCTGGGGTATTGTCGGGTGGATTGGACGAGCCGACAGTGGAAGGGCCTGGATCGTGGATATAAGGAGGGGCTTGTTCGTAAGGTTGCTCATACTGGAGGACGAGTCAAGCTACATGGTAGAGTGATTTGACGATCGAACGAACCGTTGCAGGATCGTAAGCGTAATCGCCTGGAGGTGCAGGTGCCCACTCGGTTTGTTCGTCTCGATACCTGTAGGGGTAGGGTGGGCCACTTGGCCCTGCGACCATATGAGGTGGCGGCTGATCAAAACCAGTGACCCATGGACCATCCCGATAAGGTTGTGCGGCACGAGGGAGTATACCTGAGGGCGGTTGAGGAGGCGTCATGTGAGTCTGTTGCGGTGCGATGGCATTGGGGGCCTGCCAAGACTGGGGAGGGGCTGCAGTGGGGGGCTGCATACCGCGAGGGGGAGTGTGGATTGGGTGCGCATAGACGGGGTAGCCATAAGAGCCCTGGGGGGGTGGGTGCACGAGAGGGTCCGTTGGAGCGATGAGTGCGAGGGCCTGGGGAGGGGG
>JBBPKT010000083.1:0-43503 GCA_038089395.1 Pulveroboletus frians
CCCTACCGTCGACTAGCTGCTTCCTTTTAAAGCCTCGGACGCTTTTGTCCTGGCTTCTGTTTCGAAGACATCGGCCCAATAGGCGCGAGCTTCGTCCGACATATACTCCTGTCGGGAGGAGGTTGCCACACGGGCCTTGGTTTCGGGCGGGGTTTCGGAGATGACCGCCCACGTCTCGGTGTAGTACCCGTCTTTATCGGGTACCCAAACTTGGCGCATATTTTGAACCAGCGCTCGGTTCCTGTCTTGTGCCGGATTATACGGCTTCTTCGGGAGCCGGCAGTCCCGTCGAATGTGGCCTGGCTTGTCACAATTAAAGCATGTGTGGGTATCAGGGGGCCCCTGCACAGCCCCGATTTCCATAGGCACTCCCCTTCCAGGTTGCGTCCCATATTGCGTAAACCGCTGGTTAGGCGGTGGTCCTTTCGGCGCGTTGTATCTTTGCGGTCCGCCGTACCGCCTTGGTTGGAACCCACGTTCGGTCTCTGCGGATTCAAATGAGCGACCGACTTTTCGGTATGCGTCGATCAGCTCAAAGATGTCGTTTTCCACCGACATGTGCAGGTGGACTTGCATGTATACGCGAGCGTCCACTGCTCGCTTGAGAATTTCAATGCCATGACCGTTGTCGATCTCGGCTTCCTTAAAGAGTACCTCAAAGGTTTGGAGGAACTCGTCAATTGGGCGGCCCTGCTGCTTGAGCCTGTTTAGTTTCTGCAGCGATTCGTGGGCCAGCACGTCGATTTGGAAGTGCTCCCTAATTTCCTTTTGGAGCTCCTTCCAATTGGGCCAACCGTCATCTCCTTGTGGGTAGCCGAGTGATACCCCTTGTTTGTTGGTGGTGTCTGCCAACTCGGCATCGCAGTATTCTTCGAGTTTTAGTCTCGCGTAGGAGGCTGCGTCACCCTCCATGTGAGATAGGACCGCTACGGTCCAGAGCTTGTCGGTCTCCCAGTTTTGGAGGGAGATCCATACTTTCAGGTTGGTAAACCAGACCCGAAATTTGGTACAGGAGCCGTCCCACTTGCCGGGATCGGCGACTTTCTTGGCGAGTGCGGCCGGGCTGTCGGCCTTCTCCTTCAGGAGAGCCCTGAGGAGATCCTTAAGGTCGTCGGTGTCTATCTGCGACGACGACATCGCTTCTTGTGGGGGGGGAGACAGTGGTTGACGGTTTTTAAATTTGAGCCGGTATGGAGCGGGCTCGACTTGGGGAAGTGTTTCAAGCAGCCCCTCAAAAGAGGGACTCTTGCGGAGTTGTGAATGTGCCTGTTCCGGAGAACCCGGCACCGATTCGCCGAAGAGAGAAATTTTGAAATTTTACAGTCCTTACTCGCCAGTATCTTTCAACTGATGTCTGGGGACGCTTGCGGGGGGAAGAGGTCGGGTAATATAAGGAGGGGAAGACCGCTGGCAGCTAAATCTTCTTCAACAGCTTGATTTGGACAGTGTGGGTTCCGTCAAAGGGTAGACTCTCGATAACGAGAGGTGTCGTACGTGTATCGTGCGCTGACGACGGACGTCACAGGTGTTCCGCAAACCTGGTAACCCCAAACCACAGGGGTTACGTCATAGTGCACTATCGACTAAAGCAACTTTATCCTTATTTATACGGCGGACGACCGTGTATTCAAGCTGTTAAGGGTGCTATGCCCAGGCCCGTCACGTGGTGCCTCTGCACTATGTCCCTTATGCCTGGGCCCGGCAACCGTATATGACGGATTTGCTTTCTTTCTTGATCCGGTCTTCTGATGGGGATAAACGCTCACCTGATCTCGATATCTTCAGCGACAAGATGCTTCTTTCACCCGAGGGCAGTGTAGATAGCTTTGACCAAGTGTTATGAACGATTACTCGCTGCACCACTGGCCTCGGCCTCACAGGCTACTACGGAGCCTGGCAAGAGAAAAGGAGAAGGTTGGGCTCACACTTATGCTATTATCCAGGGGACAACAGGTGGTCAAAGCTGGGGACGCCAGCTGTGACACCTGGGTTTATATACTACGGTACTGTGCGCACGGACCATAGGGTCCGTGGGATGATCTACTATACATGGCTAGTCTACTGTACACGATCATGAGAGAGTTCCCACCAGGGTCGACGGAGATTAAAAGGGTGTGCCAGCCTTGAGGCATGATGTCATATGATGTCATGGTCTGGACCCTGGTCATGTGACAGGTCACGTGACGAGAAAAGAAAGGGGCATGAAGATGGTTCATAACAGCTGCTGCTTGGCTTGCCTCTGGCACTTCGTCAGGCGGGTCATTAGTCATACCAATTTTTTTTCTGGAATCACAAAAGTGAACATATTATGTAATCAGGGGTGTTTTTCAGAAAGTGCAGATTAACAGAAATTGGACCATGTTTCTGTCTAAAATTTTAATCCCAGATGGCAGGGGGGAAAATTGAGGCCACAGGAGAGGTGTCGTCTTATGGTGACAGACACTGTAGGCATGAAGAGATCAGCAATCAGGGTATGAAGCCAAAGGGCTTCCTTTGCAGCATGCATGGCACCTATATACTCACTCTCAGTGGTGGAGAGTGAGATGATCTCCTGGCATTTCGAGCTCCACAATATACATAGCACTGCCATTGATAAGGAACGCATACCCTGAAATCGCATGATGGTCCTCCATCACACTTCCATTGGCATTGGTATAACCAGTGAGAACCTTCTCCTCACAACCGTAAGTCAAGTGTAGCCCCTTCGTACCACTGAGATAGTAGTAGATATGTTGCATGGCATCCCAATGTGCCTGTCTATGATTTGAGCTGAAACAAGAGACTTGAGCAACAGCATAGGAGATATCTGGACAGGTACCAAGCACAGCATATACATGAGGGAGCCCACTGCCACTTGGTACAGGACAACACACATAGCCATGTATTTAGCAGCAGTGGTGGGCGATTGGCTCATTGTCAGCTTGATGCTGGGTTCCATGGGTGTCAAAATGGGCTTTGCATCATCAAGGCTGAAATGTTGGAGAATGGACTCTATATAAATACACCTTTTGTGAGAGAGTGAGCTGACACTCAGAGCAATCATGAGTGACCTCAATCCTAGGAACCAGTGCAGCTCTCTGAGGTTAGTCACCTCTACATAGTCGCCCAGCTGCATCTTCACTCCATCAATGAGCTTGGTGGAGGTAGCAGTGATAGTGCAATCATCTACATACACAATGATAATAACAATTGCGTCACCATTCTGCTTGATAAATATGGCCTGATTGATCTCACACTGTTGGAAGTGCATACAGGAGATGAGGATTTCAACTAACCATTGGTACCAGTGGCAGCCACTCTGCTTGAGTCCATACAGTGTTTTCCATAGACAGCAAACATGGCATGGGTGGTCTGGGTCTGTGTAACCTGGAGGTTGGCACATATAGATCCTTTCATTATCGTTTAATGTACCATTGAGGTATGTGTCCTTGATATCAACTTGGTGTAGCTCCATATTGTAACATGTGGTGAGGGCTAAAACAGTGCAGATGGATGTGAGTTTCACAATGGGTGTGTAAGTATCAAAGTAATCTATCCCAGGGACTTGGGAGAATCCCTGGGCCACAAGACAGGCTTTATAGCATACTATATTCCCTGCGACATTCTTTTTGGCCCAAAAAACCCATTTAGTGAAAGGTTAAGAGCAACGTAGTACAGAGCTGTGAGAGCAATATGCTCAGTTGTTGTATGGACAGACGAACTGATATATTACCTGCAAGAGCAATATGCTAGGTAAAGACTAAGTATGGGTAATGTGATCAGATATAGTGGAAGCTCATCTCAGTCGTTGTATGGGACAGATGAACTGAGGTGGTGAGTGACTACTCTGGCTAAATATACTGTGAGTGCCACAGATCATATGACAGATTTGTGACATAAAGAATGAAAGGGGACAAAGGAATAGAATAAAGGGAAAACATGTATAGTAGATGACATATGTAGCATAAAGGCATCAGCAATGTCTAAAAGGGGTGGTCTGGACCATGTGTGGCTGTGCCCATGCTTGCATATTTCAACATTTAGACCTGATGATGTTTGCATTGGGCAGTGGATTGACAAGGTCCCATGTTCTGGCTTTGGTGAGTATGTTAAGTTCCTCTCATATGCCCTGCTCCCATTTGGCCCAGTTAGGATGGCAGCATGTGTCTCCCAACATGGTTGGCTCTAGTTTTTCAGCTGCAGCACTGGCTTGCTTGACAAGCATGGTCAGCTTGTGCTCATCATAATCAACATTGTATCTGTTATTGGATATGGTGGACAAGTGTGCAGATGGGTCTGCTGCCTCAGAAACAGTGAGTGTGGGGGTGGGTGCTTCAGGAACAGGAGGTGAAGTGAGTATGCTGTAGGAGCCTGTGGCCTCCTACGGTTGTAGGTCCTACTTTTCAGCTTGTCCATATGTCCATCAAGTGTCCTAGTCCCAAGTCTGTCCATACCATCTTGAGGTCAGTCTGTTTCACATTTCGTTTATCTGATTATCCATGCTGTCTATCCAGTTCTGGTTTATATATATCCATTTCATCCAGTCCAGTTCCATCTACCAGATCATGTATTCACATCTATTGCTTGTCGGTTCCATCCTCTATTTAGTTCTCATTTGTGTTATATCATATACACTGACCTAATTATTTTTCACTTTCACTTCACTTGTTCACCAGTCACGTGACCAGATCACATGACATGGCCTAGACCATGACATCATGTGACGTCATAACATGTGGTCACCACACTCCTTTATCCCCAGCTTTGGCCACTTGTTCCTTGGGTTAAAACCTTAGATGATAAGTGCTCTCCTTTGCTCTCATCCTTTCACGAGGCTTTATGGCAAGCCTTCAGTTGCTTGGCTTTGGTATTTCGTGTCTTGCATAACACTTGGCCAAAGCTTCATACTGTAACCCAAGTATGTAACCTACATGACAATCAGGGCTTATCATCAACAGAGTACTGAGAGCACATGAGCTTTTATCTGCCTCAGAAGAATCAAGAAAGAAAGCAAATCCACATGTGTGGTTGCCAGGCCCAGGCATAAGGGACATTGTGTAGTGGCACCACGTGAAGGGCCAGTGTTACGCTTGATCCTGAAGGGTTGAGCACAAACTTGGCGAAGGTCCTAAGGTACTGAAACAAGGGATATCTTGCTAGTAGCAAGATCAGAGATTCGTTCTGGTGATACCAGATGGAGGACTTCCCGATGAGATCAGTAGATAGAGGACAATCCCTTGTAATCAGGATGGGACACGGGAAGAGCAAAAGCACTCACTCAGGTGTAGAGCGGAGACACACAAAGAGGGAAGTTAGGATGTTATATGCCAAGTAGGTCTAAGCTGGAGTACAGGAGAGCTACTTGGGGTTTATATATGAGAATGAGGGGGAGCTGAATAATCATATAGAAAGAAAGAGAACATGAAAGAACAATGGCTGACTGATCGTTGAGTCAGTGAGCCAATGGCTAAAGGAGCTTACTTAGTAAGTAAAGAACATTCTAGAAAACTAAGGAAGAATCAGGCACATGATGCAGGGAGCTATGAGCTTAGTGTAAAGAGAACTAAGCAAGGAGAGACAAGTCCAACAGAAGAAAAAGAGCATAGCGATAAATCGTAACATTACCCCTGGTTTAGGGTGTTGAGTCTGCGACGAAAACTAAAGGTCACCATATGAGGGGCCTGGGGAACCTGTGATGTTACTCCATCTGACCTCATCAATAATGTCGTTGATTTCTGCAGAGTTCGGAGAAGGCACACGAGGTGCAGGGACCGGGATGGGATGGCATGAGTTCCTCTGGTGGTGTGGGTGGCGGCATGGGGGTTAGATTGAGGATGGGGATGGTGGAGATGGTGGAGAGTAGGAAAAGCAGCAGGAGTGACGGGAGGAGGAAGAAGACAAAGACAAAGATGGCGGGGTGACTGATAAGAGACCTGTTCAGGGCAGAGGTACTGGGGGTGTCCTGGTTTTCTGATTTTACAGGTGGGGCACATGTAGAGGAGGCAGTGAACTTGCCAATGTCCAAGGATGTGGCATTTGTGACAGGCATCTTTATAGTGGGAATGGTCTCATGGGAGAGGAAAAAGGTGTTCTTGCCAGAGGTCTGCTTTCTCCCAGGGGCTACATCCATTGGGGCTGGTGGTGATAACGTTGTTGGCATCTAACTGTGCACAGGTTATGAAGGGAATGTACTCCCCTTGATCTTCCTGCCTAGCTCATAGGGAGGAATAAGCAATGTCGGCCATATACCTGTCTAACTCCTCGAGCCAATCTCCAAGATCCAACTGGTAGGCCAGTCCTCCTAGGGCAGCTGTTCTGAGTTCCTGAACAGAGAGTAAGGCTGACTGTTGTTGCATAGTATATTCTGGGAGGCGAAGTTTCTGAACAATGGCGGGGATTCTAGCCAGCTGATGGTAAGCCTGGGTTAGATACAAGAGGGGCGATCCTGGCTGGAGGTGGTGGTCAATGGGCATGGTGAGACGAGAGTTGGTCAGATGTGCCTGGAGGATGGTATGGTACTCTTTGTCGGGGTAGCCTTCCTTAAACCTGTGAGCGTGGAACAGGAGGTCATGTTCCACAGGGAAGGTTTCCTCATTGTTATGATCAGGGGCGATACATCCTGTGGAGTCTCCCCAGCTGAAGGAGACAATATGGTCATCTCAGGTGGGTAAAGGGCGAGGGGTGTGAACACGGCAAGGGGGCATTTCAACTGGGGTAGTGAAGTAGGAGTTGCCAGAGGAAGTGGAATCCAGTGGGGACGATAAGGTCATTGATGATTTGGTGGAGAGGCTACTAGAAAAAGCATTGACAGCAGCATCAGGTGAAAGAAATATTGGAATAGATGATTCAGTGCACATAGCAGAGGGCGGAGGTGATGCCACCCACTGATCATCAACCAGAGGACTCTGGCTAGATCATCTGGTGATAGTTCCTGCAGGGATGAGGGGGGAGGTGACATGAGGGCGAGAGGTGATAGAGTCAATGGACATGATACATGTGACTTTCATGGAAATGGATGGGTAAGACTGGGGGAAAACCTTTGGGTGGAGGCGTTTATAAGTGTTGAGGGTGGCCTTGGCATTAGTCAGATCTGATTCATCTTGCCAAGAATCTTCGTCAGCAATGTAACCCTTCCACCTAATCAAGAATTGCTGGTGAGTTGGAGTTCCTTTATGCCATATGATCTTTTCTACTTCATATTCCTCTTCTCCTTCTATTAACTCTGGAGGTGGGGCTGGGTAGTTTGGGCCGTGAACATCATTTTCACAATAGGTTGATAAGAGGGAAGTGTGGAACATGGGGTGAATTTTCCATGTTTTGGGGAGGCAGAGGTGATGGGAGATGGGAGATAAGATGTCTGTAATTGTGAAGGGTCCTTCCCATTTAGGGGTGAATTTAGGGGAGATGAGGGAACATTTTAAGTTCTGTGCTTCTAACCAGACCTTATCACCATGTTTCCAGGGGGTGAACCCATGTGTATTGCGTGATTTCATGATTTGGCATGTGAGCTCATGGGATGCCAAGGCTTCGTCACAGAAGTGGGAGAGCATGTTCAGCCTGGTTTTGATGGCAGGTAGTGGGATTTCTGCGATGATCATGGGTAGTGGTTTGAGTTCATATCCCATCATGAGGAAGAATGGGGATTGGTTTATTACAGAGTGGGGGTGGTGATTATGTGCAAATTCTGCCATGGGGATGTGTTCTGCCCATTCGGTGGGGTTTTGGTGGCAGAAAAGGCAGAGGTAGGTTTCGATTTCCTGGTTTACTCATTCAGTTTCACTGTCAGTCTGAGGGTGGTAGGTGGTGGAGAGGGCAAGTTGGTATCCTATGAGCTTTGCCAAGGATTTGGTGAATTCAGAGGCAAACTGTGGGCCACGGTCGGAGATGATTTTGTCATAAAGTCCAAACCAGGTGTATACTTTGTGGAAGAAAAGGTGGGCTATGCCCTTGGCAGTGATGGTTTTTCGAGTGGAGCATAGAATCACCCCCTTCATAAGCCCATGGTCGACCATGACCAAGAGACTATTGAAGTCTGTTATGAACCGCATGCAACTAACTTTTATCTCTACACTCTTTTCATCACTTTCCTTTACCCTCATGCTCCTTTTGTCATGTGACCTCCACAAGGCTGATCACATGACCAGTCACGTGATATGTCCAGACTCTCGACGTCATCTATGACATCATTGCCTCTAGGGTTACACATTGACAACCCTTAGACTACCCTAACCCTTATCTCCATCGGATCTCCACGGCAATCCTGCCACCTCCTAGATCTCCCGATCCGATCTAATCTCCCCCATGTATCACATCGTATTTATCTAGATTCCCATCTCCACGGATCTCAGATCCAGATCTTAGGGTTTGCCTCACGGCAGCCTTGCACATCTCATCTCCGTCCACACTTCCATTCCCTACCCACGGTCATTACCATCTTACCATATGTAGCATAGCCTTATCTATTACTTCCATGTATAGTAGTGTACTGCTTGGTCTGTGTGCAGGCCTTGCCAATATATAAGGTGGTGGTCCCAGCTGGCTAAACCCCAGCTTTGACCACTTGTCTAGTTCACCCTTCATAGGCCCCTGGGACTTGGGTTAAAACCTCGTCTGCTAAGGGTTCTCCTCCAATTGGCTACACTGGCACTTGTAGCTCCCCTGCCAGGGTTACAGCATTCCATTCTCTGCCAGCTAGCCTTGTTATCGGCTGATAGGTTTGGTTGTTTCTTCCGGCCAAAGGGTCTTCCCGTTCCCTTTGATGGCTGCTCGATGCAGTCATAACAAAGTCAGAGGACTCAGGGAGGTCAGTGATGAGGTCACAGGAAATTTGCTGGAAGGGGTGGGTGCAGGAGGAGGTGATGGAGGTGAGCAGAGCGACGGTGGGATGAGTGTTGACCTTCATCTGCTGGCAGGGACCACATCTCTCAACAAAACAGTGGACAAAGGTGGCAAGGCCAGGCCACCAGTAATCACGGGAGATGAGTTGATGGGTCTTAAGGTACTCAGAGTGGCCAGTGGAGGGGTGGTCATGAGCACAAGAGATGACCTCATGGTGAAAGGTGTTGGGAACATAGACACAGCCCTGGTAAGTAAGGATGCCAGCATCATAGGACCAGTCAGACAAGCGGGAGCAGAATTTGGAGGCGACCAACCCCTCAAGAGAGTGGAGGGCATCAGTGACAATAGGACCGGAAGGGAAGGAGGCAGTGACTTTGGCAGCAAGGTCCATATCGATGAGCTTGATGAAGAGATCATCAGGGAGGAGGATAATATCTTCATTGTCAACGTCGTCAGAAGACACAAAGTCTGGCTGGTGGGACAAGGCATCTGGGGTGGCGAGGGCAGAGCCAGGGACATGGGTGAACTTGAGGTCAAAGTTGGCGAGGTCTAAGAGCCAGTGGGCCTGCCGGTGATTGAGCTTATGAGGTTCGCAGAAGTAAGTGAGGTTTTTGTGGTCCATGAGGACAGAGACCACGAATGGGGAGCCATGAAGATGGTGGTGCCATGCTTTGAGGGCATGGATGACAGCGAGAAGTTCACAATCATAGATATCATAGTTCCATTCTGCAGAGCAAAAGGATTGGGAGAGGTAGGCACATGGCCAGAGGTCACCATTGCCATCGGATTGGAGAAGAATGCTGCCTGTCACCCATTTCGAGGTGTCAGTGGTGATAGAGAATGGTTTGGTGGGATTAGATAGGAGTAACACCAGTGCAGAGGTAAATGCTATCTTCAAAGAGGCAAGGGCGTCGGCGTATGCAGGGGACCATTCCCAGGGGTGATCCTTCTTGGTGAGATCAAGAAGAGGGTGGGCAATGGTGGAGTAATCCAGGGTGAATCATTGATAGAAGTTGGCGAAGCCAAGGAAGGACCAGATGTCCTTGACCTTCTGGGGTGTTGGCCAGTCGGCGATGCCAGCAAGTTTAACAGGGTCCATAGCAAGTTCTCCAGGTCTGACCATCATGCCGAGGTATTCGACTTCAGTAGTGGCAAAGCTGCACTTTTCCAACTTAAGATGTAGGTCAAGTTCAGTCATTTGCTGGAGGATGCAGCAGGTGCAGTCAATGTGAGTTTGCTCATCAGGCAAGAAGATAAGAAGGTCATCCATATAGATGACAAGCCATCCTTCAGCAATGAGGTCATGGAAGGAGTTATTCATGAAGCGTTGGAAGGTAGCAGGGGAGTTTGTTAGTCCGAAGAACATAACAGTGGGTTCGAATAGGCCCTTGTGAGTGAGGAAGGTGGCTTTCCAGCAGTCAGATTCCTTGATCCTGACATTGTTGTATCCCCATTGGACATCAAACTTGGTAAATACTTTGGTGCCCTGGAGCTGTTCAATGAGGTTGGAGATAAGAGAAAGAGGGTAGGTGTCCCAAACTGTGTGATCGTTGAGGCATCAGTAGTCCTGACAAAAACATAGTTTTCTGTCCTTTTTATTGACGAAGAAGAAATGGGATGACTGAGGGGATTTCAAAGGATGAATCTTTCCTGTGCGAAGGTTTTCTTCGAGGAAATCCTCAGTGGCCTTCTTTTCGGCTTTGGTAAGCAGGTAGAGCTTTGCCAATTGTGGTTTAAACATTTCATCGAGCTCAATAGAGTGGTCATAAGGGTGAGAGGGAGGGAGGTGGTTGGCGGACTCCTTGGAAAACACAGATGCGAAGTCTGCAAATTCAGGGGGGAGACATACTTCCTTCTTTTCAGAAAGAGCTTCGATGGCAAGGTTTGTTACAGTGGTAAGATGCTTGATAATGACTTCGTCCTCCCATACTTTCCATTCCTTATAGGTTGGCCACCTGTGTCCTCCCCAATCTTGGAGGTAATTGAACAGAGTACTATCCCGGTCCTTTTCTACTTGGATGTGATGAACTTGGACCAGGTCAGGGATATTTGCAACTTTGGCTGCATGTTCCATGAGCCACTTTGTTTTGGAGGGAGATTCAGTTGGCTCAGCAGGTGATAAGGCATCGGAGATGGGGAGGAGGAGTGTACAGGTTGACCAGTCAATGAGTGGATTGGCTTCTCATAGCCAGGGCATTCCAAGGATGAAAGGGTCGTCTCTGCAGTGCATGACATGGAAGTTTTCAGAGTAGGAGAGGCCTTCAATGATGAAGGATAGGGTGACAGAGAATTTAATCAGACCCCCTTTGTTCGGGGTGTCATCTGCATTCCAAACTGGAATAGGTTTTGGGAGTCTGGTGAGCGGAATATGGTGTTTCTTGACAAATCCCCAATCTATGCAGGATCGGGTGGCTCCAGAATCTACAAGGGCACAAGTTTTGATGACTTTCAGACCAGTAGCAAAGGCAATTGGGATTCGTATTGCTTGGGGGTCTTTGGCTACTAGTACACAGTGATTAGAGAAGGAAGCATGCATCAGGGGTGTTCCTCCCTTCAAAAACCCTTGCCCCATCTGGAGAAGGTCACCCTTTTAATAGTTTCTTCAGGGAAGAAGTGAGGGGGTTTTGGCAACCTTCTTGATGGAGGTTTTCTTCTTTCCCAGGGTTGGGAAGATGGGGCAGGCATTGGACATGTGCCCAGGTTGGCAGCAGCAGAAGCAGAGTTTCTTTATTATGCATCTCCTCCATTCTTCTGGGGTTAACTTGCCAATCCTGATGACATCCACATCCATGGTGTCTGGGTCCTTTGTAAAGGCAGTAGAAGATGCAGCAGGTCGGAAGTAATTGTATGTTCCTTTCTGCTTGTAGGCATTAGCTCACTCCCACTGGATAATGAAGTGAACAGCTTTCTTGTACCATTCTTCAATGGTGACTGGAGGGGTATCCATGGAAAAGATACGTTGACAAAGGGAGTTCAGTATCCCAGCAGCAAAGAAGTTGGTGAGGATAATGTCATCTTTGAGGGTGCTGAGGGAAACTTAGTTCTTGAACTCCGAGATGTAACCATTGATATTGGAAGTTTTGAGATGCGGGTATCCTGCATCCATCCAACTGCCTTTGCAATGGTATCTTCATGTTGGAAAGTCTCCTTAAAACTTTCTACCAACTTCTTGTACATTCTGAATCCATTAGTGAGGTCAGTGAGTTTCTGATTTTGGAAGGTGTTGGCCCAGGTGGTTGCAGATCCACTTCTCATGAACGAGAGAGTGAATGCAATTTTCTTTGCATCGGTGTTGTAGAGATCCTCATTAGTGATGAGATAAAACTGGACAGAGTTAAGCCATGGGATGGCTTTCTTGTAGGAGCCATCATAGTCGTCTGGTTTCCCAAGGTGAAGCTCAGTGGGTTTGGTGGTCATTGGTGGGGGAGTGAATGGTGGGGGCGGGTTTTGTATGGGAGGTTGAACTTGGGTTGTTCTTGCCCAATGTTCTGTGTTGGCGAGGGCTCTGGGGAGGGTTTGGTGGGTTACTATGGGAGTGGGAGATGGTGGGGTTGGTTCTCTAGGGATGGATATTCCTTCAGAGAAAAGGGTGGCAAGGGTATGATTCTCATGTTGTTCTTGAGGAGAAGTAACATGGAGGTCTGGTGATGACAGAGGGTGTTCTTCCTCAGAAGATTGGGGTCCGGGTTCTGAATCGACAGGCAGTCGTTCTCTGGTAGGTCTGAAGAGCCTATCAGCAAGGCTGGGGGGGTTTCGTCAAGATATGGTGGCGGTTTAGGCAGTGCTAACTGCAGCAGGAGAGCTTAGACCTTTTGTTATGCTTGATTCCGAAAGATCAAGTGCAAACTTGGTGAAAGTCCTAAGGTACTGAGACAAGGGGTATCTTGCTAGTAGCAAGATCAGAGATTCGTCCTGGTGATACCAGATGGAGGACTTCCCGATGAGACGGGTAGATAGAGGACAATCCCTTGTAATCAGGATGGGACACAGGAAGAGCAAAAGCACTCACTCAGGTATAGAGTGGAGACACACAAAGAGGGAAGTTAGGATGTTATATGCCAAGTAGGTCTAAGCTGGAGTACAGGAGAGCTACTTGGGGTTTATATATGAGAATGAGGGGGAGCTGAATAATCATATAGAAAGAAAGAGGACATGAAAGAACAATGGCTGACTGATCGTTGAGTCAGTGAGCCAATGGCTAAAGGAGCTTACTTAGTAAGCAAAGAACGTTCTAGAAAACTAAGAAAGAATCAGGTACATGATGCAGGGAGCTATGAGCTTAGTGTAAAGAGAACTAAGCAAGGAGAGATAAGTCCAACAGAAGAAAAAGAGCATAGTGATAAATTGTAACACCTCCTAGATCTCCTGATCTGATCTAATCTCCTCTATGTATCACATCTTATTTATCTTAGATCTCATCTCCACAGATGTCAGATCCAGATCTCAGGGTTCGCCTCATGGCTGCCTTGCAGTCTTTATCTCCACCTGCACTTCCATTCTCTACCCACAGTCATTACTGTCTTACCTTATATAGCATAGTATCTATCCATGTATAGTAGTGTATAGCTTGGTCTGTGTGCAGACCTTGCCAATATATAAAGGTGGTCATCTCAGCTGGTTAAACCCCAGCTTTGACCACTTGTCTAGTTCACCATTCTTGGGCCCCTGGGACTTGGGTTAAAACCTCATCTGCTAAGGGTTCTCCCTCCAGCAGGCTTCTAGCACTTGTAGCTCCCCTGCCAGGGTTACAGTATTCCTCTCTCTGCCGGGTAGCTCCATCATCAGCTGTAGGTTTGGTTTCTTCTGGCTGAAGGGTCTCTCTGTTCCCTTCCAATGACTTCTCAACAAAGTCATAACAGTGTGGTCTATAAATGCCTCAACACATTTCCTGCATATCCCTTCCCCAACATCCTCAAAAAATTGTTTCCTGCTCTCAGACAATGAGGTCAGGTCAGTAAGTTTGGCCTGCTTCACAGACTCATTTGCTTCTCCCTCCAACTTCCACTTCTTCCTCTCAATTGCTGCTTTTAAGCAATCCTGGCTTACAGCATGCCAGCAGACTGCTTCAAATAAATTGCCATGCATTCACTTCTTGTGTCTTTACAGGGGGATGTCATGGAGTGCTTGAAGGATCTCAGCTTTGCTGAGCTGCACAAATATTATGTTCAATTGTTCCTCACTCAGCATCTTGGTGTGCAGTGGCATGTGTTATAGTAAATGTTCCTAATAAAAATTGGGTCTCAGTCACATGCTGAGCCTTCCTTCTTGTCCCTCCCCATATTCTGAACTGTTTTTCATACATGACTTTGTAGCATTTTCACAAATCTTGTTCGTGTTTCTGATTAAACTGGCTGTCTGCCATATATCTACTCTGTAAACTACAAGCAAGGTGATGTCTGTCAGCAATGTCAACCGCTTGTATGGTAACTGCTCAGCACAGCGACACAGACCTATTGTAAACCACACAGACTTACCAAATCTGATCCAGATTCAACCCAAGATGCACAGAAAGCTCGAAGATATATATTAAAGGCTATATATACTCTGCACATACAAGAGATGCTGCAACCCAAGCTGAGGAGATGAAATGCCACAGCTAGGCAAGTCCAACTGCACATGAGACATGAATACCTGATTAGGAATGCATGCACATGGACCACATGGATTCAAACGGATTACCTCACAGACTCGAGATATAACTGGACCTTGATACTGGACACCCTCATTTTGAATAGAACCTATTGGAGGTATCTCCTTCTTTTGATTATTTAGGTTTCTTCTAAACTATGTACCACATCACCTCTTGAGGGGGAGTGTTGGAATTTCTCAATTCAGGATGTGGCAGTACATTTAGTGCTTATGTAATCATCCCTACATCACACTTAGAATACTTAGTTTTTACCTTAGTGATTAGCCACTGAGCTCCTACAGAGCCAAGCCAACCATTTCAAAAGTTCACTGACTCAACAATCAGTCAGCCATAGTTCTTTCATATTCTTTCAGTTTCTATATGATTACTCAGCATCCCTTCACTCTCATATATAAACACCCAAGTAGCATCCATGTCCTTCAGCTTAGACCTACTTGGCTTGTATAATCCTAACTTCCTTTTCATGTGTCTTCACTCTACACTTGAGTGAGTGCTTTAGCTCTTGTCTGTGTCCCATCCCAAACACAAGGCATAGTCCTCGGTCCACCTGCATCACCAGGAAGTCCATTGTCTGGTAATACCAGGGCAAACCCTTAACCTTGTTACCTGCAAGGTACCACCTTGTCTTAGCATCTTAGGACCTCCGCCAAGTCCATGCCTGACCCTTCAGGATCAAGCATAACATAGCCTGTATCTGAACACCTGGACTCAGATAGTAGGTACAGCACTACACTCTATATGGCAGGGCCCCAGGGCTACTTAGGTTCATCAGATCATTCTTTTCACTTCACATTCAGTTAGGATATGAGCACTCCCTCACCTCACACTATATAAATCACTCCACTTCATATTTAGCACTTCAGTTGTTACAGCCCATCTGGTAGCAGCTGAAGTGAGTCTTTTCTTACTTAAACTTGTTCCCTCTCTAATGTACTTTAGTCCCAGATTATTCTAGACTTGATAGGTGAATACTAGTTGTTACAGCCCATCCAGCAAGAGCTGAATCCCAGATTGCTCCAGATTTGACAGCTGCACTTTCTGGACTTCAGAAATTTTGTCACTTTACTATATGCTTCCTCTCTACCCAACATACCTTACCATACATCTCTCCATTCCCTTATCCAAACTCCAAACCAGACTTCAGTATTTAATCCTTCTGTACTCCATTTTGTACCTCAGTACAAATATCAAGTTAGTCTTTTCCAGTCTCTCACCTGATCTCCCCTCTCTTTCTCTCTCTCTCTCTCCTTCCTTCTCTTATGAAATAAGAGGATCAAGCCTAGGCAAGGGCACAACACAGACTTGAGACAAGGGTGCACCACATAAGGTGAAGCTGAGTCCTGTCCAAACTCTGGATGATCCAGAGTTGTCTTTCAGAGATCTGGTCTTAACAAGAGAATATAATATAAATGAGTGTGGCTAGAAAGTTATGTATATATGATAATGATAATCTTGAGATATGATATTAGGGAATGGACTTATCATATCACTGGTCATGTGATCTGCCTTGGGGATGATCACATGACTTAAGGAGTGTGAGATGAAGGGAAAGTGAGATAAAAAAAGTGTAGGTAAAAGTTAGGTGCAAGAGGATTTACAACAGATAGTAGGCAACTTGCTCAAGACAAACCCTTATATATGACTTGAGTTGATTTTAACTGAGAGGTTGTGTATCAGGAACCTCAAGAGACCAAAAGAATACTCAAGGTAGAGATGAGAAAAAATGACAAATTCCAAGTGTGAGGAATAAGTACAGCATATCAACAGGTTTATATACATAGATAGGGTAGGCAAGAGAGAGATGAGTAATATGCTGACTGATAAGTGTCATCATGATGAGTCATTGGCTTGGCAATGACATAGAGTCTAGGCCAATGACATGGATCAAGAATGATGAGATAAGGGAAATAAAAGGGAAATAAAAGAATGTTCTGTCATTGTGTAACTCAAAGGAAGTTGGTAGCAATGACTATGCTGGGAACTTTTTCTCTCTGCTATAACAATACACTATAATGCTTCTTTATGATAACAGATCACTACAAACTCTTTTTATTCACTTTAGTGATATCATAGAACAAGTTCAAAAAAGTGTAAAAAAGTTTGGGCAAGACCTGAAAACATATAGATCCAGAAAAGTGTATGACATTTTGCTGATTTGTCCAAATGAACATCACCAAACAATTTGAAAGGTACATATGTATGACCTCAATTTTATGATACTAATTCTATAAAAAGGGGAGAATGTAACATAAAGAAGAAACATGAAAGACAAAGGACTGGGGATGAGAAGATCAATTATCATTGTGATGTCCAATAGCAGATGTGGGCCGACTAGCTCAGTTGGTTAGAGCGTCGTGCTAATAACGCGAAGGTCTTGGGTTCGATCCCCACGTTGGCCAAGACATTTTTACATCCCAGACAAAGTAACCGTGACTTACCTTTTTGGGCTTCGAGGGGCGTGATACCGGTCTGAGACTTGCCTCGTCATAATCGAGAAAGTTGCTACCCTCCACTGCGATCTTCTCATCACCGTCGCCGGTGATGTCGTCGGTAGATACCCACCTCGTTTTGTTCCCAATGTCGGAGTCAGTATCCATCTCCCCACTCCCTGTCCCTCACCTTCCTTTTCGCCGCATCTCTCTCCCAGCTACTCCCAATCTGGCACTCGCCGCTCACAGGCGTTCTGTCGCAAGTCTCGGTTCGTCTGACTCACTTGGAGAGGAATCCGTCGCACACTGGCACCGTCGGACAAAGCGCAGGTCGCTTAACCCATCTACAAAGTCGCATAGACGAACGCAGGCAGACGACGACAAACAGAGAAAGCGGTCCAAGATAATCTCAGAGTTCTACGCCACCGAGAAGTCCTACCTTGGTGGCCTTGATCTCGTTTACAATGTCCGTATATATATTTGCCGTTCTGAGTGATTGATTGACCATTCATTTCGCTTAGCATTTTCTAATGCCTATCCTTCGATCGCTGGATACGTCCAAACCGTTGTTGACACGAAATGAGATAACGACTCTCTTCTCAAACTTCATCGATATCTGGAACTTTCATCGTGCATTCTTCTCCGCTTTGTCTAGACGTCTCCACCCGTCCACGTCAATGGCTAGCTATAATACTCCGTTCTCTTCCCTCCTTGTTGCTCATTTCCCATATCTTTCTTTGTATTCTCCTTACATCACGGCTTTTCCTACCGCATTGGCTTTCCTAACCTCGCTCTCGCAATCTTCTACACCAAACCCAGCTTTTGCAACCTTCCTGCGGACCCAGGAATCTCACCCTATGTGTGCGCACCTTAGGCTAGCAGACTACCTTTTGACACCCGTACAACGGTGTCCGCGGTACCTCTTACTGCTCAAGGACCTACTTGATGCTACCGATCCTGAAGATCCTGAACGGGAGAAACTACAAGAAGCTCGACGGCTGGTTGAGAAAAGTAAGCTTGCAGACTGTAATTTCAGCACGCATAAATTTACGCGCTTTACGGACAGTTACCTCCTCTCTTAATTCGTCACTAGCAGCCTATGCACAAACACTCACGTTGATATCTTTGCAGCGCAATACTCGCGATCTGCCCCCTGTGCTTACCCCTCTCGTTATTCCTGGAAGGCGACTTATCAAGCGCGGTGCTTTGATACGATCGAGTGGCGAAGGCGAGGGAGCCGGACGAAAGTCATTTGAGTTCTTACTCCTTAGCGATTATCTATTATGGCTCGAACGCGAAGAAACGGCTATAGGCGTGCTTGTTCACGAGGCAGGGGGCCAGAGCCCCCGTAAAGGGAGGGTGTCGATACACGCTTTTGGCAGTGACGATGAAGATAAGTGGATATGTAAGGGCTACATGAGTCTTGTTGATATGGAGGTAGTTCTGGTCGTCGATCGGCCTAGCGGCACAGGTAATGGAGGTGGTGGCGAGGCGAGGGTCGAAGTGCTAAGCCCGGAGGGATCATTTGCTTTGTATGATGGTAAGTACTGCTCTTCCCCCACGTTCACAAGCCCTCACGCTCCTGTCCATCAAGGTTCATCCCCGTCCAACGCAGAGGGCCTCGACGATCTCACTTCCTGGGTAGGCTCTATCCGGACTGCACGTGCCGCGCGTCTGACGGCACTTGCATTGTCAAACCCTGACTCGACCCTCTCGGCCAGTACCTCGGGCGTCCATATCAGACGTGCATTGCGGGCGTTTGCAAGTGAGAGCGACATCGACCATATACAAATGCCCCAGGAGACGGGAAATGAAAACATGACATCCCTTAGGAATCCACAGGCAGGTTCGTCGGTGACTGGGACTTCTCGCCGTCCTCGTCGCGCACAGTTAGATAACTTTCTTCCCCCTGTTTGGATTCCGGACGCGAGGACGGATTACTGCATGAGGTGTGGACAGCCATTTGGGTTCGTTTTGGACTTGAGGCTGGGCGATGTTTTTGGGTGGGGCTTCGTAAAGGAAAATACCTGCGGAACTGAAGGAAAGCAAAAATCAGATATCGAACGGGACGGAAATGAGGGGCACCAAGTTGGGAAAAGGGAGGGAGTTAGTGGTGCTTGGAGAAGGAAACATCATTGCAGGCTCTGTGGGCGTGTCGTTTGTGCAGCGTGCTCCGGAAAGGTGAACTTTACTTTGGGATGTAATCCCGTTCCCCGGAGTGCTAACTGGTTAACTGGTTTTTCCAAGACATTTTATATACTTCAAGACAATGGTAACGTACGCAGGAGGCCGAAGTCGAAACCTGCCCGTGCTTGTGACGAGTGTTACGAGGCAGCATTCCCGCTCCTTGTGCCCTCACAAACTGGTCTTGAGCCTTTTCCTCCTATGGTATCTACAATGCAACCGTCTTCTAGCCGGACGCCGTCAGATCGACCCTCCACACCTTCAGCCGATGAGGAACCCGACAGGATCAATGATATTCAGCCGTGGTTATCGATTCCATCCCGTCAAGCGACCGGAAAGGACGTTGGCGAAGCTCTGATGGCGATGGACCTCAGTCTTAGTGTGGGCGCGCTGAGCCGGAGTTCCCTGCAAGTGGCACTCAATGCTAGTCCCTCTAGAAAATCACGTCTTAGTACGAGTTCTACAAGGGCGGGAAGTCCTCTAAAGGATACCCACACCCAGGTACATGGAATCTCTGGCAATGCCATGAGCAGCCCTTCCAGGCGTATCGTACATCTCTCAAGTATCTCTGCTGGAGATTCCGAGTCAAAGCCACCTTCTCCTCTCCCTGCCTTGCATGTTGAGGACACATCAAGCAGGGACCTAGACCAAGATTCCCATCAAGGGGACCACGAATACATCCCAACACGTCCAATCCGGGTGCGTCCCTCGACGCGTCCACGGAGTTACCACGATATTCTCGAGGACTTCACACTCCATGAACGTGGCTTCAGTATACCATCCTCGATTTCGAGCGCCCCCGGGATTAGTTTGGGTTCGGTGAGAGAAGGGGAAGATGAAGAAGGGGGAAAGGAAAGGGAGGATGAGGGTGGGATTGGGATTGGGATTGATCCCTGCTCATACGATCGACCGGGAGAGGAACTCTCCGTGCCTGTGTCTTATGGGAGTAATGGACTGACGCGGCAGGTTCTAGTAGATGAAGATGAGGGCCTGCGTCCAAGGGAAAACACAACGAGACGGAGGAAACGGTTCTCAATGCCCGCTGTTGCATTGCAGACCGCACCAGTGTTTGCACGCGCTCGTCAAGACGCAGAAGGGAATAACGCCGAGAGGAGGCGATCTGCTCTCATGAATGAAGAAGAGAGGGATACAAGCAAGAAGGAAAGGCAGGGGGAGAAAGAGGGTTCCGCGGTGGGATTACTCATGGAAGTTCTCCGGGGCAAAATCAAGTATCCGGGAAGAAACCGATAGTAATTCAACCGTCGCCAAAATAACTAACAGGATGTTTCACATGCTCTGTACACTGATACGGTATACTCCGATCTTGGAGTAGATATGTATGTACAATATATTCGTATGAGGAGCCTGTCTGGGAAGTACAACGATGCGAGAATGCAGATAACAGTGAAAAAACGAGAAGGTTACACAAGAAATAGCGCTATCCCCAAAGTCACCCACGCAGAGTGAAGTTCGAAACCAACACCTGATACGTTCTTCAGCTCTCCACGTGGAAAGCAAGGTCATTGCAAGCCTCGGATCCATACTCTCCCTTGACCAAGTGGCACGTCCTCCAGTGTCTCTGCATAGAGTCTGTGCGAGCAAAGCACTGCTCACAATTTGGGCAAGGTACCTTGTTCTTCAGGTGAACAGCAAGTACGTGACGTGCCATACTTTCCCTTCGCATCGGTTTGTAACACCCCCTCCAGAGACAGACCTGAGTCGTCTTATCGGCCTTGAGTCGGATCCCATGCACGGCTTGCAAGTGCTGCGCGATCGCAATCTTGGTGCCTATCAAGTCTGTGATGCATGGGCCCTCGCCGTCGATCCATTGACACTGATGGACAGAGGTGGACAGATCGCCCCGTCCTATGCTGTCGGGACCAAGAGGATAGGGCGCGTACCGCGAGGGAGGAGAGGCAGATTGCGGAACAAGTGTCTCCCGAACCCTACCAAACTTTGTCGCTTTGCGGGCGGACAGGTGCTGGGGGTTAGATGAGTACCGGAAATCCGCCACCCTGGC
This sequence comes from Pulveroboletus frians, assembly GCA_038089395.1. Lineage (NCBI taxonomy): Eukaryota > Fungi > Basidiomycota > Agaricomycetes > Boletales > Boletaceae > Pulveroboletus > Pulveroboletus frians. The sequence goes on from JBBPKT010000083.1 coordinate 21,101, forward strand.
AGGAGAGAAATTCTGGCGCAGAAATGAGGCATTTAAAGTTGTGTCGGTCTGGTTCAATGTACTCACTGCGATCGGACAAGCAAGTCGATCTGCAGACCAAACAGACTCGGGCCCATACATCACAGACAAGCCGAGGGAGTTTTCAGGAGATATTCGTTGATCAAAAGTGATACCTAACCAGAAGTTATCAATACTGAAAGAAAAAAAAATACCACGCAGGTTACCATGGATTAGTTGCGATAGGTCTGCTGGCTTGCCATCTGTGTACCCAACAGGCCGGTCACTGCAACGATCAGGGTGACCCGGTGAAAATTAGGTTTTGGCAAGAATTCCGATCCAGGACTTACTAAGAATATTGAGAAACAACCTCATCTGCGGAAGCATCAACGTTGAAACAAGCCTGCTGCTCGAAGAGATTCGACACTGTTATGGAGTTCTGCATTGTACAGGTTGCGTGTAAGGCGCACAAGCACCTCCTATCCTTTTATTCAGAAGCCAAACTTTCGGAAGAAATCTTGAAGGAACACGACTGGTTCTATTAGGCCACCGTGCCAATGAACGCTGTCATCCGGTGGACGACCACCCGGCCAATGAAGGCTTAACGGTGATGCTGACCCGATCCGTGCTGGAGGGTTGGCAGTAAGTTTCACAGCGGGAACCATTAGTTAGGATGGAGAAAAGCGATCATCTAGTCGGGCTGCTTCTGCTGGAGTTATCGAAGCTACGCCTACCCTGCCAACCCCTTGGTAGGGAGACAGTTCCAGATACACGTTTCCATCTCCGTGGTACTTTCTGTGTACTTGCTGCGGAAAGTAAGGAGTTGCAGCTGAGCGCTGAGCAAGGTTTGGGTTGAAACGTCGTGTTTGGCAGCTAGTGCCTCGACTGCGGTCTGCCAACAGCCAAGCTCCACGAGGCATGGAGTGCTGCAAATGCGTCCTTACGTATGGCATAACGTTCGCATGGAGGACGGATCAATCGATAGATCCTTTGCCAACATTGGATATTGGAAGTGGTTGGCTGCCGGGAAAATCCGATCCATACCCCGGAGGGGCAGACAACGTCTCGGTGTCCTCATACTGCATGGCCAAGTTGGCTCCTTCGCTCAGGTGAACCCCACTCAGCGCGTAGCGCACATTCGAGCTGGAGGTACTCGAGAGCTGCGATTTTTACGGAGGACAAACTAAGCATTCAACTGAAGTGGCTCATACCTCTGCATGCTTTAGGGAAATTTCCTGTATTACACCAAATGCGAGAAGCAATATTGTCAGGATTAGGGTGGGAAGGTAGACTAGGGGGAGGCAGGTTCCGGACGATTAGAAGAGAGTAATATAGCTTGACTCCCCAGAGGCTCGAAGCGACCAAAAAGTGATTTGATAACCTGGGTGGTCATAAGTTACCTATCGTGTATAGGTAGATATACTTACCGGATTATGTATTCCCATGAATCCGTCCAATATGCTCTCTCCATGTGCTCTCCCTCGTAAAGCTTCGGCTACAAAACGGACACGGCCACCCTCCAGTGACGTGCTGTTCGCGTATGTGGCGTTCGAGGCTCGACCGCCTCATAGGCGGGCTAGAGCATAAAGACCAGTGACACAGATAATTTTGCGATTCAGATGTGACCCCGTGTTTGTGATGTAGATGGGCTCTGAATTCCTTTAATTTTATCTTGTCGTTGCAGGTTGTCCAGTTGTCCGTCCATTGACAGAAGACTTCCCTCTCGTCAATAGCATGCTTCGTGAACTCAATCATGTCCTAAAGAATTATACAATATCTGGGTCCGGACAGACTATGAATGAGGGGGGGAAACATACATCGGATGTCCAGTTCGAGTTGTAGAGAGTTGGGTCCTCCATAGCTAGCGCTGCGAAAACGTCCGTGTTCAGTGTCGAGCGGGGTACTGGTGAAATAATGTACTCGACATGGGGCATTTATAGAGGACTTGCCCCACCCAGCCGTGACGATACCCTAGAAGAGCCGCCTTGTAAATGAGAAGGTGACGCTCGGAGTGCCAGGCCTCTATGAACGCCATGGAGCAGTGTCCACATCGCACGTTGTAATTTGGTTGGCGAAACCGCGTGCCAGGCCGTTGGTGAAGGAGCCATTGGTGATGGGAAAATCGACTATGATCGGGTGAGAGGACCATTCCCTTGCGTTTCCTTGAAAGAGATATGGCCAAGACATGGAGTGGGGTAAAGTGAGGTTGTTTGACGCCAACATATGGAAACGGACCGCGCGGATGTAGTTCACAGTCACTGCCAACAAGGCCTGAGGTCACCTAGGTGCCAAACGGCCTGGTTGACGCGATATTTAATCCCGCTGGGCATCTTGCGATACGGTAGGCTTGAACCAGCTCATTAGGCAGAAATTCGAGCTAGTCCAAAAAAGGGTCACAACGAGCCGAGTCGATCTGAGCTTAACAAAGAGCTAGATGAGATATCATAGGCCATACCTGTCGGTTGACAAACGATCCTTTCACTTCCTCATGTCCAATCCATGCACACAATCGTTGCTTGAGTACTGACCTAGATCCCAAGTGACTTGCAGTTAGAAAACTGCTAGCTTATGACCAATTGGTGACAAGTCTAGATTAGACAAAGCATCTGTCAACAGGTCTGTTTCACGGACGTGGACGAGGCCAATTTTAACAAACATAGATAGGTGTTGCAGCACGAACGTATCTGGCTATGGCACCGTGATGCACTGCGTCGCTAATGCCTCTGTTTCGTATGTCTGCTTGTTGAGGCAGATATTCCCACTGGCAAATTCCCGTCAATACAAAAAAATGGGACGCCAATTCTCATCGAAGAAAGCGCAGAAGCCAGATCTACATCAGCCTGTGGGAGAAGTTGAAGACTAGCCCATCCAACTTAAACTGATGAAAGAAACGACAGGGCCGCACCCATGGATACTTCTACCAGTACTTGGGATCATCCCAATTCAATCTAGTTAAAATCCTCAGTATGCTCACCACACCCCTAAGTAAATCCTCACCTATGACGAGCTTACAAATGCCACGGTCAGTGGTCGACCTTGCTTTGTCTGGCATGCAATGAATCAGCTTGTCGAGGTCCACAACCCCCGCCTGTGCATGATTGTTACAAAAATCGGTTGGTTACACAGGGAGCCCATGAACACAGAGATGTATGATACCATGAATATTTCCGATGGTAATTTCGCGGGTCGGACCGTCTGAAGTTCAAAACGCCGGTGGTCTGTATCTGAATTAGCTGCCCCGCGAAACCTCTCCAAATTTTGTCCTGCCAGGTCAACATCCGTTGGTGTTTCTTTTCCTTTTTCCTCTTCTCCCGGTTTTACTTAAATATTCTAAGAGCAGTGACCATATTGCCCTTCAAGATTTGTTCAAGGGTGTCGCCTGCTTCAAGACAACTCCCTCGTTCAAAGCGCTGGCAAATCGACAGACACCAACATTATCGTTATTGGACTCACGGGGACCGATGCCACGAATACCATTCGTCCTCTGTCATAATCAGGTCCAAACCCCGACTCTTTGGGCCTTCGTGGCCAGATGATGGCTGGGAGGAGTCAGTGGGTTGATTGGCCAAAGCTATTCTCTCCGCTGTATTACTGGCGAAAAAGTTGAGAGTGGCAGCGCCTAACTCGGGGAGCGTTCACACCGCCCACACCATGCTCCTAGGAATTTCATCTGTGACAATAATAAAGGTATGGTCTACTCTCATAAGTGATATGTTCTGCACGTGGTATCCATAGACTGACGACAGCCATGGTACACTCTTTGTAGGGTTCCTCAGTGACGACCATATGAGCAACACTAATTTCACAGTAGAGACGTCGGGTTACTGTGCCCATGGCCTCACATCTTCAAATTTATGAATGTCATTTTAGCAAGTGCCAATATCCTGCATCCTGCAACACCCTGCTCGGACGGAGCAGGGAAATTGTCTGTGGAAACTCAAATCGTCACAGGTAATCTTGTCACTTCATCGTAACCAATCTCCAGTCGCCCAGGGTTGACCAAATGCTGACACCAAGCACATTCCAACAGCTACGGGACACTTGTCATGCAACTCAGTTGTCGACATGGGCTATCGTGAGATACATTGAACCGATGACACCAGGAGGAAAATCTATCAGGCAAATCACGAGGTTGAACGCACAATAAATCCCGCACTCAGAATCCACGGCTTGATTCGGTTCCTAAAGCAACCAGTGCGGTTCGTTTTTAGGATGGGATGAAAACAAGGGAATCCTTCCAACGGTGGCAATAGTATTCAGAGGCAAGCTGTGGTAAGCGCGCATGCCAACGTCGGCAGCATGGTCCATCCGATTCCATTCTACCATGTTGATGCGCTATTTAGTGATTGCCAGCCAACGGGATGGCTATGCGATCGGTCCAGATAGGCTCCCCAACAAGGTTCAATACTCCGTTTCCAAGTACTGTGGGTGGTTGTTCTTCTATCATACTCTTTAGCAACCTCGCGATATTGAATGCCATAAAATGATAGCATGACTAGAAATACCAAGGCAGTGTCGGGAGAACGAAGCCTTAGGGGGGTCGTACATCAACATGTACCTCCGTTGGAGTGCAGCCATCCAGGCGCGCACTCCAACCAAGTGTTACCATGGATTGGGCTGACTTTCATGAATTGATCGCGCCTTTGTCGGCTGGGTGGGTCATGGTATCACGATGGAATGCATACAGCAATATTAACAGGATGTGTACATGGGAGTGGAGTAACATCACGGCTCGTCCACGGATGGACCGAACAATGCGATTATCGTCTTGAACGACCTGATCCACCCCTCCCCCTCGTCGCGCGCCTCCTCTCTCTCTCTTCTTCCCGTGCCCTAGCACTCCGTTGTCTCGGGTCAATGACCTCATAGTCCCGCTCGGCTTTCCTTGTCTCCTCTCCATCGTCCTTTGGGAAGTGGAGGGCATGGTTCATAAACCCTCGATCATCATCCACTTCCAAATTCTCCTCCTCTCGGGGCTTTGTCTCTGCATCTCCGACTCCGACTTCATGGGACTCGTCTTCCCCCCCGTTTGCGCCCCAGGCAGACGAGGCTTGCAGCATGCCTCTGAATTTGTTCATCGCTGCAAGCACATTCCCTTCATCTTTCCGCTCTTTACCCTTCTGGCGTAGTCCACGACCCTTGGAATACTTGGCAAGTTCTTCCGCCAGATATGATCTCTGCGTCTTCGCCTTCTTCCTTTCAGATTCTTTATCACTGTCCTCGTCGCCCTCGCGCCGTCGAGTGAGTTTACGTATCTCAGCCTCCATCTTTTCAATTTCGGAACGACGAGTACTGCTATGCACGATAGAAGGTGGGTTAATGCCAAAAGAGAGCGACCCTGGAATGCTGTGTTACCTTGTCGATGACTTGTCTTGCGCATACTTTTCCCTAATTTTGGACACGTCTGTGTCTTTGTTCTTTGTTTCCTTGTCCCCTTGCATATGCTTGATCATTAAACGTCAAACGCCAACACTTCGTGTGCGTTCAAGTCGGAACACACCTCTGGAGGTGGTACCGGGGTGCCCTCGGTACTAACCCTCCGTTCTTCCCGCTCGACGTTTCTGAATGGAGGTGGTTGCAAGAGATCAGGCACCGGTATTGGCAACGCCCGTGGGTCGTCGATTACTGTAAATCCAATGGTCGTGAGGAAGCATGGTTCATTTGGCGAGGGGAAATTACTCACAATCGGGCCGTGCTATGTCCTTCTTTAGCACAATGGATTTCTTATCTTCAGCCTCGGCCCCATCCTCATCTCCAAAGCTCAGTAGTTTCACATTCCTGAAAGCAAGCTCTATCGGATATGGCGAAAAAATAACGTCTTACTAACTTCTTGGCAGCTTTACGTCGCTCTGCTTCTTCTCGTTCACGCTGTGCAGCTTCGCGAGCACGTTGTTGTGCACGCTTTTCCGCGGCGGTGATGCGTGGTATTATATCAGTGAACGGGTTATCGACGACGGAAATAGATTTGATCTTCGGCGGGCTGGGTGGTACCGGCGTCAGTCGGGTTGGATTTCCAACAGAAGGGAGAGACAGAAGACGAATAGAGATACGCACTAGAGCGGCCTTTCATTCTTGTCGAGCTCTGTCACGGATGTTTGCTCGGGTGTTTGCAACGGGGTCACACGAACACGTACCCGACTCTCCGATCTTCAAGACATCTTGGTAATACTATGTCAATGGTTGAACCAATGGACAAGGGCGACAGCATACTGTACAACGTATCACCTACGACTCTACCAAATAGCGTATGCTTGCCATGGAGCTCATCCGCCCGATCTGGTACACTTGTCAGCTCCATGCGACCCTGAAAGAAACAACGAAGGCAATGGGAGAAAGCATACCGAGCGTAATGAAGAACTGCGAGTCATTTGAATTCTTTGCCCCGCTATTCGCCATTGCCACGAGTCCACGATGGGTAAACCGTAACCGGGGGTGAATCTCATCTTCGAAGGGTTCTGAGAGGGGGTCGCAATCATTGTGTATATCTGAGCAGATGGCTGTCCGAGATACGATCACGTACCACCATAGAATGACTCTCCGCCCGCACCACTGCCGGTTCTGTCTCCGGTTTGGACGAGGAAGCCAGGAACGACCCTATTATGTTGCAGGGTAAGGAGTCCAGTATCAGTAGCGTACCAGAGGTTCTGACGCCTTACCTGTGAAAAACGACACCGTCATAGTATCCTGCGAGTTAACGCGAGGTCAGCCACAAGCTACGGAGCGCGTTGCTGTACACACCTTCGAGGGCAAGTGCTATAAAGTTCCGGCACGCTTTCGGTGTTTCCTTGGAAAATTAAGCGCGCAGCTGTTTCGTAGAGAGCGTCGTGCGCACCTTTGACCATAATTCGATGTCAATCTCGCCAGCGGTGGTGTTGAGAATGACGCGTCCATGCGTTGGTAGAGCCATTCAGGTGGTATGTCCACTTCAAAAATCGTACTACTATGGTTATGGTTTATTCGGTACGCGTGCCATATTTACATGCACCTATCTTTACCACTCCATCAGTGTCCGCAGGGGGCAACGTCTCCCTCATTCAAGACGGGGCACCTCCAGTCACTGCGTATGCGTGCTGCTGCACTGCTGTCCCAGACCCAACATTCATCTCCGAGAACTGATGTTGTAACGCTCCAACTCCATGCTCGTACCCTGGTCCTGGTCGATAAGCTGGCGATAAAGTGTGTCCACTTCCACTTCCTGGACCTCCTCCATACGTAGGCCCAAAGCCCTGTAGAGATTGTGCAGCAGGTTGAGCAGAGGAATAACCATACGAGGCTCCCGGGCCGGTCTGGGGCGACGGCAAATGGGCAATATTAGGAGAATCAGCCTGGTACCCATATGACCCTTGAGGTTGCAGCATGGCAGAAGCAGGCGGGAAGTAGGACGATTGGCCAGGGCCGTCTGGTTGAGACGTCACCTGGGGTTGAGAGGCAGTCTGCAGTGGCGAGACCGACTGCCCTTCGGGCTGAGCGATTTTCTCTGGATGAACAGAACCTGGCGATGTTGACGTGCCATCCGCTACTCCGGGCACTGAGAAGAAATAAATCGCTCCCGCGGGGTCCTTGCCACCTTGAGCATAGTATTGTGCCCAAGCTTGAACGTTTGGATCCGCGTACGTAGTTTGAGGGTCATATACATAAGGTGGACCAGACTGTTCTTGTCCAGATTGACTTTGTCCCTGCGTAACCTCAACTGCTGCCTGCGTAACCTCAACTGTTTGGGCATGATACTGTTGCTGTTGTTGAGCCTGAGGCTGTGGCTGAAGCTGCGGCTGCGGATGTGACTGAGGCTGTGGTTGTGGTTGTGGTTGTGGTTGTGGTTGTGGCTGAGAATAAGGTGACCGTGCTGGTTGCGGGACAGGTCCACCGTATGCTTGCGTAGCTCCAGGTGCGTATCCTTGTCCGACACCATACCCGGGATCAACATGCTGCTGTGGGAACGAACTCTCAGGGTAAGCAGTCGGTGCAACATAGGGGTACGCAGGCTGCTGGTGAGGTTGCTGAGGAGATTGTTGTTCAAACCCAGGTGTAGTAGCAGGGTAACCATATGGGGGTTGAGGGCCATACTCATGTCGGACGTAAGGTGCCTGTCCGTGGCCGTAGTCTGGACGAGGAGCGACCTCGTACACTATCTGGACATCAACCAGACTGAACGAGGAAGACTTGGGTACGTACTCCTGGCATGCCTTGCAAGGCTGTCTTCCATCATCCGATCAAAGATGACCCGTGCCTTGACAAAGCTTTCGTTCATCGACACAAGATCAGCTAAGTGATGCTTCCAATATGCCGCACGGGAGAAGATCAGGAGCTCGCACCTCGTTTCTGACTGTATTTGTCGATGAGTTTGACAATCTTCGGTCGTAGAGACATGGAAGAACGATATAGTTCCTACCAATTCAATTCAATATTTCAGCGCATAGGGTGTTCTTCGGACTCTCGAACCTGAATTTCTTCATTATCCGCAAGATTTTCTCCGGAACCATCTATGGTGCGGAGCATTGTCAACAGTCTATCGACATTCGCAGCCTGCGCAAACACGGCCGCTTCTTGCTCCGCATCTCTCGCAAGTTCGGCAGCAGTTGGCTCCGGCAACGGCTCCTGTAAAGTTCGATAGTATGAGAGGTGACAGTCGGACAAAGGAAGCACGAACCACGTAGTTGACGGGAAATATTCCTGTCCTCCCCCTCAACTGGCCGCGCCACCAATCCTTGTAGCCGCGGTCGACGACCTTGATAATGTCACCTTTTTCAAAAGGGAGTTCACCCGGTTCAGTGGGGTCAAAGGTGTGCAAAGCCTTGACACGAGTGACTACAGGGATAGACGCAGGTGCTGGCGTGGCAATAGACTGCGATGGTAACGATGATGTAGACGATGCTGCAGCTCCCTGCGTATTCTGTGCGGGCACGTAGCCTGACGCATGATTGGGGCCTGTAGCGTTGCTGGTACTGGGACCTGCTCTTGACCCGGAGCCCGATCCACCAGCACCATTTGACTGCGTCGAGTATGCGGCATACCCGGTTCTACCACCCTTGTCATGCATAGACATCTCCAAGACGCGTTGAAGTTCCTCTTCCTCCTTCCGCCGTACTTCATCGTCGACGGTAGGGGGAGCGGGCTCGTCTGGTGGCTGAAATTTGTAGTCTTCGGGCACAAGTCAGTGACTAACAAGAAGCATAAGAAAGAAAACCCACTCCTGGCTTTTAAATTATTGTAGCACTCTTCCATAACGCCGAGGGAAGAATCGTTCTCGAACTCGGCCGTCCACACAGCAACCAGGTTTAAAGCCCTCTTGCGTACCTTCTCATGGGTAGTCTTGAATGAATCTACTGTAAGAACATGGATCCTAGCATCAAACCGGAGAGATGCGCACTCGATCGGTGATGAGCCTCTCGAGGGCCTGAGTGAACGCGCGTGAAGCCAATTCGCGGTGAAGATCGATGCCACAGTTCTTAGAGAGGGATTCTGTGAGGGAAAGCGAGTAAAGTTGGACATTCGGGCTACGGTGTGCGAGGCGTTTGATGACGGCGGCGATGACATTGCGAGCACTGTCAGAGCGGAATGTCAGGGCGGTGGGTTGGACTGAGAGAGAAAGAGATACCCTGGTTCACTCTCCTCCTGTACTTTATCACAGAGGTTGAGAATGACCTCCCAGTTCTCACTGGTCAAGTTCTCGTCCGTAGCCTTGACTGGGTGACAGGTTGAATTGCACGTTTAGGTCGAGATCATCGCACGTGGGACGGCGACGCACCAACTATATCATCATAAGGGTTTGTTTGGCTGGCTCTGAACATGGCGAGCGTTGTTCAGACCACTGTCGAGCTCGTTGCGATGGACGTTGACGATACGGATCGTTCGTGTGTAGTCGCAGGCTGCGAGAGGCAGTGTCGATCTTGGGCCACCACTCCCGCAAACAAAGCAGAGTCCGCTTGCTTGTCTTTAAACACTATGGCCAAGGGTACATTATATCTAACAATGGATCTCCCGCGCCATACTAACACAAGACCACCCAGTTCCACGAAATTTCCGCCTTCTCGAAGAACTTGAGAAGGGCGAGAAAGGTATCGGCGATGGCTCCTGCTCGTATGGGTTGGAGGATAGCGAAGATATCATGATGAGCAATTGGAATGGAACCATCATTGGCCCTGGCCATGTCAGTCCCTACTCCAAGGTACCCCCGATCTGCGACATCACAAGCTAATCTCGCGCTGCAGACTGTACACGAGAATCGCATCTACAGCCTCAAGATCCACTGTGGCGACTCGTATCCGGAAAAGCCGCCTACTGTGCAGTTCCTGTCCCGTGTTAACCTACCCTTCGTCAATCAGACAGATGGCAAGGTTGATCCTGCCAAACTCAACGTCCTCGCCCAGTGGGGGAAGGACAGCAGCATAGAGACCATCTTGGTTGGTATCAGGAGGTGAAACGTTCTCCCGCACCTTGTTTCAGATACCTAACGTTTTCATATAGGGAGATGGGGTCTTTCAATAACAGAAAATTACCCCAACCACCGGAAGGCAGCACGTTTTAAAGCGATTGTCTGGTACCGTCGGACGTTGACCCATTGGATGAGGAATAATAACTAGAAGAAGAAATTCCAAGCCGCAAACAAACCGTCTGTCGTCATCAGATGGGCCTCTACCATTAATCCCGCAACCTGTTTTGTTTTTTTCTCTAATGAAATTCCTCTTGCACAAGGCTTGATATCATTGGGTTGGACTTCCTGACAGTCTGGAATCCTAATCGCCCTTTTCGGCCGGGTGGGTTTGAAAACGCATCATTAACTTGATTTCGGGCTCCCAACCATTTCCCCCCATGATTGGTGTGGCCAAGTGAGCGACTACTTGTTATCTCCGTTCGTTTTGGTACTCTACCCTATGACGGATACTACCAGCTACAGAACCATTCCATGAGATCCCCGACCACTGATCGCTGCTTCGGCCCGACGGCCCACTGAACAAGTCTCACATGAAAGCATTAGTGCCTGTGTCGCGTGGTTACCGGATACTGGTTAATCCTCCGCTGGGAATCAGGGTAAAAGGTCAGTGGTGGGTTACAACATTGGATTCGTTGTCCCTGCCGTGTCGTTGCACTGCTAGGATGCCCAGATGCATCCTCCTCCTGGCCAGGGCCGAGTGATTGGCGATTAGGCTCTAACTTGGCGCACTAAATTCTCTGTATGACTAGGACTTTGCCCGAGATTTTTCCTTCAGCTCTTGCCCGCCGCTGTCGTTCCTGTGACATTAGATTTCCCTCCCCCCCTCCCTGTCAAGTTTCCCTCACACGCCCGGTCTGAAAATCTTGCTTCCAAAACAAACCCTCAGGCCCTCCCCATTCGCATATGAACGTCTCAGACAATTTGCCAGTTCGACTCCGCATACTTTATCTACGTGCGCTTTAATATTTTTTTTGCGGGACTCAGGGGGGTACATATTAAGAGTCGTCTTCGCCAGCGTCCGCTACTGTCTTATGCTGGCTGAGTGACGTGCTCATTCATCCGTCGTTTAGTTGAACATTCGTCGCAAGGCGATGCCGATACGAACCCCATCTCTAACATTTACTATTTTATTTCGTTTGTACTGAAATCACGACTTGGGATCGTCATCAATGATATCTACAGTGTTCGTGCGTACAGCTGACTGCTTCGTCATGCACCCTGGTGAAATATCTGGTGCCTAAGTGTGTTCAAGGACTACGACGCGCCAGCATATACCAGAGCCTTATTGTAACGGTATAGCACAAATCTGCATGTCATCATATGAATCATACACCTGTCCCCAAAACGTATTCAGACGCAAAATCAAGCACACAGACTATTGAGGGTAATGTACGACAAATGTAGTTTCATGTCAAAATCATGTCCATGTACGTATGCTAGTACTAGGGAGCATCGAATGACTGGCATTGCAATCGCAATAAACGTATCGACTTTAGAAGGGACGAAATATTATTACAGTCGCCGATATGGCGTGAAACAACAATACACTGACCGGAAAGCAAGAGGGACCCCAACGAGCACCACGCAGGTCTCATTGACCTCGTCTCTGCAAATACCTTGCACGAGCCCGTTCCATCGACTCGCGAAGCTCAGGACTATGCCACGCGCTCTCATCCTCTTCGAAACTCGATACGATCGGGGCCAACACGTCCGACTCGGCTGGCAGTCCACAGGTGGTGCGGCGAGGTGAACTCGACGCTGTGGGCCCCCCGTGTGCAGACCGTCCAAGTGAATAGTGCGACTCGAGCTCAAAGTGACGCTTTCGTGGGGATGAGCTATTGGGAGGTGATATGGGGTATGAGGAATGAGAAGGTGTGAGGAAGATGTCGCGGGGTTTATGGGTGCGACGGAGTGACCGGACAGACCCTCGACGAGATATGGAAGGGCCGGCAGTTGATGGACCGGACTGATCGTCGCGTTCTTCTACCCAGGCCTCAGAGCCATCGTCAACCTCGTCCTCTTTAGCGTCACTCATGACTACGATCTGGCGACCGAGGGCTTTTTGGCCTTCTTGAATGAGACGGGTGAGATGATCGCCTATCCGATCCATATCGTCGGCCTCAGGCTCGGATTCTGACTCAACGCCATCCATGTGGTGATGCACACGGATGTAGTCGAGCTCTGGTTGGGGAGAGGCACATGTGGGTGATGTGCTACGGGGAGGAGTGAAAGCCTGTGGTCTTGCGCGAGACTTGCGGTGATGACGCCCAACAGAGCGCCGTACAGACGATGAGGTCGGACGGGGCTTGCGCACCTTGTGAGATGTCGTAGCATCGGTCTGTTTGGATTGTATAGTGTCAAACGAAATAAATGACAACAGAGAACCTACTGAATCGGGAACGATAGGATTCCAGTCACCGCGTTGATAAGGGGGAGGTGGAGGAAGTTGGTCAGGCTGTCTACCCCGGTCCCGCCAGCTACGGTGTTGTTAAGCGACTCAAGGATGGGCTCGGACCAACTCGAACACGCACAGTCGATATACGGTGAGACCAACGGCGGTGCCGATCAGGGCAGCGCTCAGCGCTGTGGACACGATCGAACCAGCGAGGGTACGGCGCCGCTTTGCGGGAGGTAGTTCTACATGAATATCGATGAACAAGTTGCGGATGAATAGCATGAACGAAAGTGATTGAACGAGGTGTATAGGAATGAAAAAAAAAGGGTTGCTTTTCGTAAAATAAGGTGGCGACCGGCTGGCGCACGTGGAATGTGAAGTGGGGGTTACATACACGGAGGATGTGAAGTGGAATATGAGTAGGAGATGGAGAGATACCTGCGATCATTTCCTCGGCCTCCTCCTCTGGCTTACGGAGGGGTATATCCCTGTATTTCGCAGGTGTATCAAGATAGCCGGCGGTGGACGCGGCGTAGGTAGCGGCGTGGCTCGGTTCTGGGATGGACGGTATCCAGCCCCTCTTGCGGGCAAGTGGGGTGGGCGGGGAGAGGGAATTTGCGGGAATAAATCTTGAGGGGGGAAGGGACGCAAGTTGACGGGATATAGAACCCGCTTGGGTCCGGGATGGCGCCAGGCCTGGGCTGGGCTTAGCCAGAAATGGGTTATACAGTCCGGGGACGTTAAGAGTGAATGTGAACGGGAAATACATGACGATTCGTGAGGGGACGAGGAGGACGAGCAAGTCAAAGACCGTCTGATCGTCCGTCGCCAACACGCCCTGCAACACACCGTGGGGAAAAGCTGCCTGTTTGGATCTCCTTACTACAAGCCTCTACATACAGTCATCGACGGAGGCGTAGCCGGAACGCATTCTTGGATGCCCTCGAGTGCGTGTCTAGATAGGCCTCATAGAATCCAGCGATGAACTCCTCTGCTTTGAATCCAAATCGGTTGTACAGCAGCTGAGATACAATCACCAATCATTATCAAAGAGAAAGACAGGCAGCGCACCATCGCTGGATTATTAGCAGAAACGTGGAGTGTAATATCCCGGTGTGGGTGGAGTGCAATGAGATGATACAACATCGTCCTGGAAGTGTGCTATTACCGACTGGCCGAAACAAGAAATAAAATAAAACAAGCATACGTCGCTATCTGGGCATTCTCCCAACCAGCTCTGACAGCCAGGTATGTGATGTACGTCTCTTGGGGCGAACTCAAGAACGCAGCACCGACGACGAGGTGGCCATACGTGGCGACCACCGTACACCGTTCCGGGGCATAGTCCAAGGCGTCGCTGACTAGCATGCCATCAGCGATCGAGCTCACACGGAAAACGCACGAAATCAGCAGAAAAACATTCTGACCATCAATACCCTCCCAAAAGACCCGTGCCAATAGGTCGTGTACCTGGCATAGATGAGATGGCCGGAGAGAGACATAGGTGATGGGACTACGCGGTCTTTCGGGTTGGTCCCTCTCCGGACTTGTAGAACGATGGCGTTAGCATGGCAATCACGGACACATAGTTGTATGAATCGACTAACTGGGCAAGCGCGCAGTGGGCACGAATGTCATCCATGAGCAGTGTCCAAGGCGGGCGTGACTCCCAGTCCACCGCAATCAGCCCGGGTGGCATCGGTGGTACGTACCCGTAAACACGGGCGGCGAACGAGTGTCCGTATCGGGTGGTTTGAATTGTCCGGAGCCCATCGAGTACTGCATGTGGGACGGGCACGGAGGGTGGGACATCGAGTGGGGTCAGTGTCGTCGGCGTACCGACATCCAACGGAAGCGATTCTCTTATACCCGCTCTCCGTCTCTCCTGTCAACAAAATGGATAGCGTCCCTCGGCCTGTTTTCCGGTTCACAACATCTACCTGCTGCAACCGCAACTTTCGTAACACAACCCATTCAGACGGAGACGCCACACGCCCCGCCACGCGCTGTTTTGCCAACGCCAAGATCCTCTCGGTCTCGAAGCGGGAGAGCGGACGGAGGGGTTCATCCACGCCTCTGTTGTCTTCCTGACAGACCAGACGACCCATCCCCAAGCACATATATGAACATCAGCATCATGATGGCGATATCAGGGCAACAGACGTACCGAAAGTGCATCCTTGGAAGACTGGGCCCACAGAGATTGTCGCGCCCAGAGGTACTCTGGAAGCAGCTCTTCCATCATCGACCCGAACCCATCATCTTCGTTCTGGTTCCCGGTTTCGTTGGGTACTGTGCGAATGGTCAAGCCGTGTTGAAGCGCATCAAGGAGCCCAGAGAGGGACGTGGATGCTCGAGTGGCGGAGTGTCCAGCACCAGTGGCCTTTCCAGTATTGGTTTTGCGGCGCTTAGCACGACGAGGTCTAGTCTGATGCGTGAGGTAGTGAGCACCTGGAGAAAGATTGAAATGTGAGGAGCACCTCCACGTATGCCTCGTCTTCGCCTTCGGATGGGGTGGAGCGCATAATGGCTTTCCTCGTCGGGTCACAAGTCGGATAACACACGCCATCAGGTTACATCTAGTCTATACACCACCACCACCATCCGTGGTCGGTCTGACTACGGTCTGACTCGAATACTTGAATACTGGAACAGCGTGTTGGGTTATGCTCCCGCGTTTCATCACATTAGAGTCCTTATTGCTAGAGGGACCGAACCAGTCCATATTCAAGGGAGCAGGGTAACAGGTCATATGATACGACATGCACCAAACCCAGTAAACAACACCCGAGGTCAGAAAGCGAAAGGAGAGGATAGCATGCAAGCAACCGCAAAGGAGACGTCAGAACCAAATAGTTGGCCAACATTCATAGATGTGTCACGGCCTTGGAGTCCAGTGGCATTCCTGAGTCGTCTGTGAGACATATAGAGCGCGGTGTGAGACAACACACACCAGAAGGGTCGATGTTGTTGCGAGCAAGGATTTGGTTGTGGCGGATCAATCTTGCTTGATCAAAGCTAACACACGCCGATCGCGTCAGTACCCCATACATGCAGCGGGATGGGGAACGTACTTGACACGCTCTCGTCGCATGATCTCCAGCACCTCTTGCGTGCCGCGCTCGTCAAGACCAGCTCGCGAGTCGCCGTCGCTGATATTGGCCTCTATGTCGAACATAACCGATGTCAAACCAGCTTCAGCTTGACCGGAGAATGTGGACAGAGGGGTGTACTGATGGAGACCGAGCAAGGACTTGATCTTCATGGGTACATGGGGTAGCACGGCGGCACGATAGTGGTACCCCACTGATGGCGTGGGGATAGGGGAGGGTTCAGACAAGTGCTGCGGCGCTCAAGTGAAAGATACCTACGCATGACCAGTAGTGCGAGGAAGGCGAAGAGGGAGATGTAGAAGAACATGGCGAATGTGTAGACTGTTTGAGCGGGGAAAGACGAAGACTGCGGACAAAAGGACATGCTCACAGCCATCAATATGGTCACGTGATGGGATACCAGCAGGCAAGGACTCTTTGCATCATGTTAATCCCCATCAGCTACCAGAGTCAGATGTGTTCGTTATACGACACACTGCAGGCAAGTAAACAAAAAACGCGCTCGAATATGTGCAAACTTATCGCATTCGCAGGCAGAGTTTTGTCCACCGCTGGACTCCTCGCTCCTCGCTGCCTTTATCGCAGACTTGGACTTGAGCGAATCCCCATCGTCACCCAACCAGCGCCAGCTCGATGCACTCCGCGTCACCCTCGAGCAGCTTTCCAGCCAGGCCACAGAACAGCAAGAGCATGAACTCGCTAACGAACTTGACTCAGCCATCCTCTCCCCTTTCTGCCTGACCACAGACGAATCCAACAGTTGCCCCGACTTTTGTGCCGAAACGACCGGTTCCTCGACTACCTCCGATTCTTCCGCTGTCTCACATCAATCCTTCAGCTCTCCCTTCGGTTTCTTACGGGCAGCATTGCCACACATACCACCATCGCGACTCAGACACGCGCTTAGCAAGGCAGGCACGCGCGATGAGGGCCACGTGGATATGGAGTCTGTCGTGGAAGCGCTCTTAACCAACGAGTTCATCCGTGAGCTCGAAGAGCGCGGCTTGGATGCACCCATCGACGATGAGTCTCCGTCCTCATATACGCTTAATGACGTTCAACGGAAACGTGCCGAATCGAAAAAGAAATCCACCACATTCAACGCAAAGGCTGCAAAGAAGAAAAACGTCCGCAGCAATACGATCACCCTCGTCGATGTCCGCCAAAGGCATCACCTTTCATCCCCCGTACCTGCGACACCACCAGCACCCGACCCATGGACGCAGCTCTCCTCCCTTTCTGAATATCTCGCGACGCTCTTATCACCACACTCTGCGTCTTTCTTCCTGTCCTACTTCCACTCGCCAAATTACTCGTCGCCTGCAAGGGCCCTCCGTGCCGCTCTCTCGTCCATTGTGGACACCCAGAACAAATCGCCGTCTGACACCAGCACGTCCCTTTTCACCATGCTCGACGTCCTCTGCGATTCCCCCACATACGTTTTTCTCGACAGTGAACAGCGTTCGTCCCTCTACTCCGATGCCAAGCTTGCCCTCCGTGCTACACTTGGACGCGCAGACAACGCGATCGACATCGTATGGCTCCTCCTCGACCTCGACCTCGACTCCGAATCCGGAACCCTTGCTATGGGTGTGTACCACGTCCCCCAGTCTCCCTTCTCGCCCAGCCCCTCTTCCGCTTGGCTCTCTCCGTCTACCATGTCGCCGCATCCTACAGGCCGCGACCGAAGTAACAGTGCCAGTACGGCAACACGTCAACTCCGGAGCGGCCCACCACCGGTCCTACCCCCGCCGACGTCGAAGCGGAAGAGTATATCCTCTTCCCAAGGAACGTCCCCGACAACTATTCCACCGCAATCATTCCAGTGGCAAACGGTGCCTCATAAACCGCCCAAAGGCCCACATCCACTTGCACTCCATATACCAGCGTACGATGCCACTAACCGGGGTCGATATCTGAGGGTGTCAGGGAAGGTCCGAGGGACAGGGAGCGGGATGAGTAAAGGTGGCACGGGCGGCGTGGGTGAGCTGATGCGACCCGACTCGGGACAGCGCATGGTGGCGAATATGAAAAAACGGGATGAAATGCTGAGAGAGGCCTCCAAGGCGTGGAACAGGGGAGACGCGAAAACGCGAGGCGGAGAAGTCGCGATGTATTTCGCAGAACGGGTACGTGTGCTCCGCGTTTTTATCACACCCCTTCCCCTTCCCTCTCTTGGTGTGGGTTTGTTGACTCTTTTCTCGCGCTGATTGACAGGCGCGCGAGTTCCATGAATTGGCACGACGCGAAAGACTCGACGAAGCGCGGATTATGGTCGAGTCAAAACGGTACGTGTCATTCTTCTGGGTCCATTGTGACTCGCTGGTCGATATGAACCCGTGCCGGCCCTTCCCATCTTCCCTGCTGACTTGACGCAGTTCCGCAGCTTCAGACCACAACACCATTGATCTTCATGGTACCTCCATCACCGAAGCCATCGTTATTGTCAAAGAGATCCTCGAACATGAGACATGTTCCCCCGGTAAGTTCCTGTACTCCATCCTATCTCCCATGTCCCACGCTCCCCTTCTGTCACCCGTCCGTCTGACAAGTGTTCCGCTCGTTCGCGTCGTCGGACTTTTTCTTTGTCGTTTTGGAAATGCTTCAGCAAACCCTTTGAGAATTATCACTGGTCGCGGGACACACTCTGCTAATGGTGTCAGCGTCTTGAAACCTGCTGTTCGGAATGCGCTCGTGCGGAGTGGCTGGAACGTGGGTGTGTGGGATGGTGGGCTCGTTGTGCGTGGGCGCGCCTAGACCACCGATGTTGGTGTCGATCCATGTTCCACTCGCGGTAACGGACCCCAACCGAGGTTTCGTTCGGGGCTTCGTCCACAACTCCATCCGAATCTATGTACGTCGTTTCGCTCATCGCTCTTGTTCATCGTGCATAGGACAGGTTTATACATGTACGTGTTGCTTTTCTCTTGCTCTGATACCTGGTTAGCTGCAAAGTACTTTCCTCATTTCCTTGGATACTTCATCGCTGTCGTCATGTACGAATAGTATACGATCAGAAGACTGTCCGAGGATTGGTGTGTAATAACAGCTTTAATAGCAATTTCACTGTTTCCATAGTGCAACACAATACTGTTATCTGAAAGAGCGATCAATCCTTTCCATGCAAACGCCACCCAAGATGGCGAGATAGAGACGAAACAGAAATGCAGCATGTGTTGTTCACGAGTCAAGAAAACGACAGTCATGCATGGAAAACAGCATTGGAGCGCCAGTCAATGCAGACACGATGGAGCCTAGGAAGGCGAAAGAAAAAAATAACGGTGCCATCATCCGGTTTACCACCTCCTCAAACCTAGTCGGCGTGGAGGACTCGACTGCAAGGCGGGCCACAAGCCACCTAAGTTCATTTCGTCGGCTTCGGCGTCTTTCCTGGACTGAGGCACCGCGAGACCAAGGTATTCCAAGTCCTCGATCCAGGCACTCTTTAATAGTAACTCGTCTTCGTCCTCATCCTCAGATCCGGACTGGACAGCCGCAAGCCCATTGGTGGGAGCACCTTTAGTCGCAAGCTTCGAGTCTGGGCCAACGATCGTTCCGGAGCGAGTGCGTCGCACGTTGGATGGAGAGGGAACGGACATTCCAGAGGTGATGCTGGACGAGCAAACGCCGTTTTTCACAAAATCGGATGCACGAATGGTGCCTGCGCGATTCCGAGCATGCCCCGGCCTAACAGATTTCTTTAAGGCTGGCTCGGCGACAGCGAGCACGTCCCGCAAAGAACGCGAATAGGTTTGAAGCCGAATAGAGGCAGATGGACGATGCATTTCTCCGTCCGAGTGCGCCGCATCACCTGCTCCGGATACAGTTAATAAATGACAACCTACTCAGCTGGGCAGCAACCATGGAAACGTATGCGTTCGACGATGCAAGACCAAGAGATAGTGCATAAAAGGGGCCTGGAATAATCAAACGGACGTATTGCTCAGGAAACATACCACAGATGTCCATTGACCGAAAATCCAGCGCCAAGTCTGATGCAGGGCTTGAAGGGGAACAAACAGTTGTCTTGGGTAGCGGTGGCGGTGAAGCCAGCGTGGCAGTGCTCCTAGATGTGTGAGCGCTGAGGCTTCTGCCACGCACAGAGCTGGTGCCAGGCAAGCTGAACGGATGAACCCCAACATATGATTTAGGGATGTCCTCCGAGTCAAGTGTCTTGGTGGCTGCAGTCGACTCAAGGGAGAAGGACAAGTCAGAAATCGAGATGTCATATTCTGCGACGAACGATCCAGTTAAAGCGCAATCTCCTTGTGACCTCTTTGCAGGTTCACAATGAGCAAGAGCATGAGAGGCAACACGACCGGGCGCATCGTTTAGGCTGGTGATGGGGTTACTCTCAACTGTTCCACCATTGTTTATAGCAGGAAGCGACCCGATCGTAAACTCGCCGGAAGATGAAAATATACTGTTCTTGGATAGGTGAATAGTCTGACGTCGCGAGGGTACTGTACCGTCCATCATGTCGACATCAGGGCTTTTGGTGGGATCCTTGGGAAGAGAGAAAGGGAGATTCTCTGTCCCTTTCTTCTGCCCGCGTAGGCGGGGCAACTCTCGCGATCGGGATATTACCGGAGTCGAGCAAGATTGGGGTCGGTCAACATAAAATGAGGCATTGCCATGAACGGATCCACCAGGCGACAGAACTTCATCATAATCATTAAATGCGCGGGAGAACACCTCAGGAGGTGCGATCCAGTCTTCCTGCGCAAACTGAGGGCGCATATACGCACCCGAAGGGCTCGAAAGGTAGCGCTGGTGTTTGACATGCCTGGCAGGAGGCTCCCTGTTCGCGTCCTTGAGTGACACTGTAGAACCTTTTCGCGAAATTCGTCGAGCTTCTTCCTTGGAAATATTCGGATGGGTACGAGACTTTGTAATAAGTGAGCTACGGGAAACTCGTCGGGAGGATCGTCCTCTCCCTTTATGTTTGGGAGACGGGGCAGTCGAACCCGGACGGCTACTGAACGGCGATGCGAGAACATGGGAATGTACGCCATTTTCTTTGAGACTCCTGGAACTAGTACGAGGGATGAAACGCTTGGCGACAGGGACTGGCGACAATTGCTCTGGCACCAACGGATCTACGACGACCGATTTGTGGACAGATTCCGAGAGAAATGGTGTTTTAAACGCGGTATTGTCCGTCAGGGACGCGTTGGAAGGAAAGTTGGTGAGCTCGACACTCGAGACACGTTCTTGGGTGCGCTTGATCCTCTTCGCGAGGTGTTCTCTAACATGTTCAACGTTTTTGTCCTCCGACTGATCCGAAAGGGCAGCACGACGAGATCGTTTGAGCATGCGACGGACCATGTGTGCGCGAGTAAGATCGTTTATCTCCGGCGGAAGGACCTCCAGCGGGGAAGATAGCAGCTTCTTGCCTGCATGCCGGACACGTCTCCTTTTGTGAGCGTAAGTCACTCTGACAGACTGTCTACCGGACATGCCGGCCCAACGAAACTGACAGCGGACTCGCCGTCGATGGCGAGGAGATGGATGTACAGACGAAAGAGTCGACTAGAGTGAGTTTCCTTATAAGTAAAGTCTAGAAGTTATGTAATATTACAATGTTTCGTGGCTGTGCTTGCGGCAGTCAACGTCTCCATCGGACAGCGTCTTCTTGATTATGATTGTGAGCGTACGCAATGACTACGGTGGTCGTGCTCGCCAGACTGGCACACAGTCGTTCACACATACTCGCATACAAAAGGATGCTGTCAGTGTCTCAAACAGAAAACATAGCTCATATCCCTTGCCAGTTCTTCTAGCGGTCATGAAGCCAGATAAAACGCGGTGAGGTGAGGGCGATGGACGAGGAAGAAGTGAACGAGACCGGTGTCAACCCTGATTCGGGGGCGCCAAAGTCAGGAGCACTGGTCTACCTGTGGCGCTCGGGGGTTGCTAGAGGGCAGAAGCAAGTCTTTCATTCCGTCCTGGGCCAGGGGTGGGAACCTTGACGAAACACGGCGTTCGGTCATGTACTGACCCGGAGGAGGCTGGATCCAGGTTGGGCCGGGGGTATTGGAAGGGTCTGCTTGCCATGTTACATTTGATGTGGACGTTGTCATGGAGCACGCGCGAGTATGTGTCTCCCCGCCGTGGAATTGGATACCCTGGCGCGGCAGACGTGAAGTTTGGAGAGTAGGGATGAACGGAGATGAGTGTAGCCCCCTTAGGGTCTATCACTAGGGTGAGTTGCCATTCACGGCTCTCGTGGCTTTTGCGTGGCCTCCATGCTACCGACGTTGGACGGTTCTGGGACGGGAACCGTGGCCGGACCCTGCACTCGTTCACGGTGCGGACTTCCCCACCAGATATCAACGCAGATCTGGGGGCGGCTTGGCTTCCCACGTGAGGCAGGCTCGCCACTCCCACTGGATCCACATCACGGCGGTCGCAGCTAGAAAGGCCCTGCACGTAAAAGGCTCGCGTACGGGGGCAGGTACCAGAT
>JBBPKT010000084.1:0-43356 GCA_038089395.1 Pulveroboletus frians
CAGGGGACCGCGATCAAGACCTTGCGGTGCCCCGACTGACTGCAGGAGGAATAATCACACTTGAGCGGACCCTAGGGAAGCTCCAAGTTTTGCAGGACCAAAGTCAAGCTAGAAGAACAGCATGACTATGTAATCCATTCAGTATCTCTCTTAGAATTCCCGAGTTTGAAGTAGCAATATCTATCAAGAAAGTTGTACGCTTATTGGTAATGTAGTCAAGGTATAACGGAACGCCGCCATGAATACCAAGTGCGACAAATGTTCAGTGGTGCCCAACAAACATTCTGCCTGTTGTAGGTTTCACAAAGGAGACTTGCAGGAAGCGTATACAGTAATAACGACGGCAGACAATATGACGGGTTGTAAGTCCGTAAAAATCTTGCAAACACAATCATCGCATGATCCCACAGTATGCCCGACGAACACATGGACAGTATTTACCAGTTCCTCTTAGCACTGGCCTAGGAAGCTGTTTTTTGGGAACGGTTGTCCGTAGTCATTTCTCCATGTTGTTAAATTCGGGTTATTATACGCCTCGATATACCTTCGGGTTGTGAGCACGCGCAGCGGCCTACGTAAGGTACACTTACTGGTTAATGTAAGCGGCCGTAGGATAATCCTTTGTATCACAGCCAATGTTGATCGAATTCTTTGGTTGATAAACACGAATCCAGTCTATTCTCATGGTCGTCGGAAAGGTGAGTGCTGCGAAATTGGGAGGTGCAAAGTTTGGAGAAATCCCCAGGTTGGCAATCAAATACTGTGGGAAAGTTCTTCAGCTGGCGTACGCGTAAGAAGGGTTAAACGTCCGTACCATAGGTTCCTGCGGAATTGGTCTGTCTGAGATCTGGGTTAATGAATCAGCTGCCATCCCGCTCGCATCCAATGTCCAAGCAACTTGATCATTTGTAATCCAGGATATGTACTTATACTTTCCTGTGAGACACGAGAACCAAGGATTCACGATGCACTCACACCACCATCAGACGCGAAACCTGCAACGTCATTTGACATTAATCAAGGATGGCGCGAACGAAATGATAGCTACCTGGCTTATATTCGTACCCGTATGTCGCTAAGCAGCCCTGGTCCAGTTCGTAGCAGGATTGATCTGCAGCAACTCAGCATACCGCGAGCATGAGCAGGGTGACCGCCTACTTGTGAGCGTCACCCCTGACGTAGCTTGCTGGAAAACACCACCCGTGTATGGATTCAGCGAGGTGGAAGATGGATTAGGGATATCAAAGTTGCCTGTGGTATTTTTCCACTCGTAGGCAGCGTTCATGGGCTAAAGTGAACTTTAGTTAGGGTGTATTTCCTCAGAGGTTCACTCACGGCCCACTGCGCAGACTGAGAGACTTCACCCTGAAGTGGAGTACCCGAAACCTATAACAGTGAGCAAGAATATGATTTGTGAATGAAATGACACACTTGTGATTCAAAAATATCAATCTCCGGTGCCGAACGACCAACATAGGTCCCATCTGAGTGGACGGGTCCAGGGTGTGATTCACCTTTACAGGTACATCTCGACAAGCGTTGACCTGGAAGGTAAGACAATACGTCTCCATTGCTCGGGTCACCGTTCGTCAGAGCCGCTGCGGGTGCACCATTATGCGTTTGGTTTGCCACAGTGCCAACGTCACAACTATCATAAGTATAAGGCCACTGCACAAAGATAAAGATATGCCATGCTCGAAAGTAGAGGAAAACCCGTACCAGACCCTCTAAAGAAGCGCCATAGCCCACGCGACCTAGCGATGGTTCCTAAGTTGATGAATGATCAATCCAGTGCATACACTCACCTAGATTGCCCATTGTCCATACTGAAGAGGTGCATTAGTGCATCGACAAGAAAGAGCAATGTGCAAGTTCAAACCTGCAGGCCAGAGTCCTGGAAGGAAACGGTGGGGTTCAGCGGTACGTAGCAGTACACGAACAGCAATCACAATACATACCAACTACGTTATTGGCCCCTGGTAAAGTAACAGAGACCAGTATCATGCCGCCGGTGAAACAAAACTTATTCCAAGTGGAAACCATTCCACTGACGTAGTTGAGGTTGTTCATGCTCCGTTGCACCATCGTGATTTCAAGCGCACCGTTCTTGGTAGTTACCTGATCAGGCCAGTACCACTCCAGATCGTTGGTCTAGTTTGCGTGTCAATACCAGCGTCAAATCGGAAAAAGGGGCCAAGTGCTACCTGCCAATAATGGAGATCAGATGCCTCCCAGTATGGGTCATCACCAGGCCAAAAGGTGCGGTTGTCAGTATTGAATTCGTCGCTAAAAACTAGTTGCCACTCTGAACCATCGGCAAAGGATGTCACTGTATGCGCCGATGATGGGGTGTCGACGTCGATTAGACCGAAATTATTTGGCATGGCAGGAATCTACGCAGGAGGATGAGTCGTGCCGCACGATGAGGTATATTGATCCTTGCCTGTCCGCTGGCATTGGTGCCACCTAGATTAAAACCACCCGCGTAAGAGAGGGAGTGTGTGGTGAAATACGATATCATGGGGTATCCAGCGCTGGAGGACGCGTCAACATGAGGTCAAATTGCGGGGGGGGGACATACAAGAGGGCGACGAGGCCGACAGCAAGCAAAACGAGGCAACCCAAGTTGGCTAGACCTCTGCAGGTGAGCACACTGCCGCCGCGGTCATGCTTTCTATCACGCCGTGGATCGGGATTGTGGAGAAAATCGTCAGGCTCGGGGTGATTTGGGGAGAGGTTAGCTCCCCAGGACTGGGGGTCGGGCGAAAGGGAGAACTGGGAGAAAGATATTGGTGGGTGAGACGGGGCACGAAGGGAGGGCTTGCCTTATCGGAGATGGATTGTACTTGGGATGCAAATGGCCGGCCTGCGGTTGCGCCGGAGTACGGGGACTCGTTCTGGGGAATAGATCACGTCAAGGGACAGTGGGCGGAAGGAAGAACGAACCAGGGAGTTGACACTGGGAAGTGTTCGAATTGATGGAGGCGCTCTTGCGAGCGCGGCCTGCACGCCTTGAGGGCCCCTTGCGGAGGGAGGAAGAAGACTTGCTGTGGAGGGTGCGTTCGACGCAGCCTGGGCGTAGAAGCGACCCTGGGTATCAGGAGCTCGATAAGCCATGAACAAATAAAAACGGAATGGATGTTATAAACGAGCGGTGGTGGACACGACAGCGGCGAGAGACACGAAATGTACTGTACAGTGCAGATCACTGTCGACGACGACGACGACAACAAAGACAACCGGCACCCGTCCTGAGACAACCAAAAATAAATAAATAACTAATTAACTACAACGTCGCCCAATCGCAGTCATCCGCTCAACTACCGCCCCGTTCGCCTTCGCCAGTGCTGCGTTCCATCGTTCGTCCCGACTGACCGCACCCAGCAGCGCCGACTTTTCCATCGCGTACCGACCGCGTGTCGCACTCGGTGGCGAACCCAGGACATCTCCCCCGCGCTCATCACCACCGTTGCACCACCTGTCCAAGGCCATAAGGGAATCCCTCGTCTTCTTTGCCCTTTCGCGCTTGGAGGGGCGTCCCTTCTTGCGCCCCTCCACTGTCGACATTGGCATGACCCCCACATCCTCCACCACAACTTCGCGCGGAAGCACTCGAGGACTCAACGGATACATCTCCCCGTGTGGCAAGATCTGGAATGCGCGTGCTTCCAGCAGATTAGATAGTACATAGACAACATAGGGTCGTATGGGGAGCAAAAACTCCCCATCCAGTGCATCGGGGAGCATCAGTATCTCTTCGTACGCATCTTGCCTGATACATCAGGCACACGAAGGGGAAGACTGGGCGAGCATGCGCACCGCAGGTGATTTCTACTTGTGCAGCGTAATACAACGAGGGTGCTGGGGTAGATGGCTGAGTACGGAATATCGTATACAATCCAAACAAGGCTACGGCGCGACGCAGGGGGGCCTCCCCATCATTGAAGTGTTCTGAAATATGTCAAATCAGAAACACAGGAATTTGATAGGCACTCACCCCAGAAAAGTCGCATCATCACTCTGAGAAATACTGCCCGAGAACGCGTGTCAAATACCTTGAACTGGATCCATATCCAGCCCAGCGCTTGCCAGACGTCTTTGAAGAGGGTGAACGGATGACTCCGCGGGTGTGTAGATCGAGTGTACTGTCGTGAATACTCCTGTATAAGGCATTCAACATCCGCACGAGCAGCATGGACAAACGCAGAGGAGGTGAAATAAGCGGGTTGTAGTATAATTTCTCCCCGACCACTCGAGGGCGACGGGGCGATGGACATATCCAACCAAGTTGGAATTTCCTTTCTCATAAATTTACAAACAAGCGTAAATACCCGAGCGAGACGACCCCTACAGACACAGACAAGTTGACACATCTTCAGTCTCGATGGCACCATCCTTTCTTCGTCGGCGAGGCAACCTGACATGTTTCTTCTGCTTGTCAGTGGTGGGTTCTGCTTCAGTCGACCCTCGATCCTATCATTGCCCCCATTGTGGCTGCTGGAATAGATATGACATGAATGGAGAAATCATGTCTGATGAACCGGCGATGCACAACGAAAAGCTGAACGTGCACTCCTTCGCGAAGCGCGGTTTGTCTTCCCTTGCAGTCACATTGCCTCTACATCGTCGCTCATTCCCCTCCACAGCATCCCCAAACATGGACAGACTTCCGTCCACGTACGGTAAAGGCCCGTTCTGTCACACATGCCAAACAAACCAAATGCTCCTCGTCAACCTTCTTTCAAATTATCTGCCACCTCCTCAGGCAAGTTCCTTTGCGGCAATCATTCATGCTATTACATTAACTCGATTTTCTGTTTCACAGCACCCAGACTACGCGCAGCGTGTACAACAACTCCCGGCGTATCGTGAATCACTGCACGTGCGATATCCTCCCGTTTGTGGAAGTTGCCTACCCGCGGTTCAGGAAGAGATAGAGCAGAAAAATCAGATGGCTCGGACAAAAGCCCTTGGAAGTTGGCTCAGGGAAAGCAAAGGAAAAGAAAGGCAGTCAGCAGCGTCTGGCTTTGCAAAGGATCGTGAGAGACTGAAGTTCCAACTCGCTACTTGGCAAGTAAGGGGTGTTTTGTGGTGGACCACCTTCTTGTGCGTACTTGTTGCTCATGCGACCGGTGGGTTTAATTGCTTCGCATTTCGGAGTTCGTTAATCTTGCTTCCCAGCGATTCGAGGCTACGATTTTCCCCATTTACTTGCTAGGATTGTTCCTGTACTCCCTTCTCTCTGTCTTCTCTCTCTTTTTTACACGGCCTGGGACCCAACCTACTATCGCTTCTACAAGGCGAGAGCGCAGGGACGCGATGTTCGCATTAAAGGAAAGACTTCCTATGTTGTAAGTCTCGTGTTATGATCCATGCAAATTAAGTGAACCCACATTGCAAAAGATCATCCAGGCACTCTCCTGGTTATCTAGATTCACCACGTCTATTCTCCTCTTCTTGCCAGGGCAGTCATCATCTTGGGACATTCTCCACATCGCCACCTATCCATTCTCGCATCGTGTTAACATACATTGTTCAGTATCACTCGCCATTGAATTATTGGTATGTTGCCTTTCCACTGGCTCTTCTACTATCAATATAAACGAAAATAGGCGCTCTACTCGTCGTTCACCGTCCTGCACCTACAGCCACCTCCAACGATCCGCCTCATCGATACGTCCACAAGATCCTCTTCTTTGCGTGATACTCCTGAACCATCGGCGCACAGTGGCCGTGCCTCTCCACCTACAGAACCAGTCAATAACGATCCAGATCTTTTTGCCACGCTCACACTTTCGTCCACACCACTCATCCCTGTCAACCCGCTGTTCGGTCACCCCTCCTTAGTGCCTCCTACCCTTGCCTCAACCACTTCCCAAGCGACTCCAGACAAAGCTGAAGAAAATCCAGACGAGGATGCAATGGACTGGACTCCGACCAATCCATCTCCCGTCAAGCCTAAGAAAGCTGACGACGACGACGGAGCTTGGCTGCGCCCCCAGCGATTTTTTCCTCCTGAACATCCTACAGGGCTCGAGAGCCTGTTCGCGAACACTAAACTGGATGATGGAAGTGGACACACCGCCAAGCCAACTAATCCCTTACGGAGGAGCCTTTGGGGGGTGAAAGGGATGGGATGGTGGTTACCCGCAATCACTACAATCCTAATACCCTTAGCTATTGTCGCTTGGATGAAAAGATGGATACAATGATTGATACACACCCATACCGCAATGCCACTGGCACCATGGATGGCGAACGACACTAGACGGCTACCCTAGCTGTGCCTAAGGATGGGTGCCAGTCAAAGCAACTAAACAGTATCTACGTGGAAGTACTAATTGTGCGAGAATACTTGGGTATGAATGCATGCGTTGACGATGCGTTGACTGAAATATCGAATGAAAATATGGGTAAAAGCATCGAATTGCATCGTCCAGCAAGCAGATGGAAGTGAATATATATCCAATATAAACAAGGGCCAAGCCGCCAACTCAACCAAGAATACTGGTAACCACGAGACTCGTGCCAACACCATACGCTTGAGATTAATAGCCACTGTACCCATGGTGGAGAGGGACTCCATATTGATCATACTGAATGGGCCTATTGATGCTGGGTGCCTGTCCAAGAGGCTCTTGCATCACTGGCTGGGGGCTGGGGCCACGAGCAAGGTCCGCATAACCACCAACCGGTGCGAGATGTGCTGGACCAGCAGTGAAGTCATGATCGGGGATAAGGTTGAGTGCTGAAGCACCCTGTCCACCGACGGGCGCCCGCATTTGATCGTCGGTGGAACCGTGAGTGGAACCAGAGTGGAACGAAGATGAACGAGACAGTGGACGATGCTGGCCAGGGAAGCCAGCATCTTCATCGCTTCCACCAGGCTGCCAGTCGATGGGCTGCATGCGGCCCTCGAAATCGGAGGAGGGCCTGAACTTCCACTTGCGAATGATGGTCCACACAATTACTGCCGCTCCAACAGACACGGCAATGACGATGAGGACCGTTATCGCCGTAGGTGACATGCCTGAAGAGGATGACGTTGAGCTAGTTTGACTGGCTGTTGGCGCAGTGCCACTCGTCAGGTACAGAATGGACTGGGTTGGAGTCGACGCAAGTGTCTTGCTAGCTTGGTCTAATGCCTGAGGAGTGCTAGACGGATGGCTCAAGGTGGGGGATGTAGTGGCATGCTCAGTGGATGAAGTGGTACCCGACTGAGTAGACAAAAGCCCGCCCGCCACAGAACTCAACAAAGCGTCCTCGCTGGTTGTGGAAGGATTCTGCGAGATCATTCCTTCAATGACCAAGGTGTCATAGATCTTAAAAAGTTGGACTCACTGTAAGTTCAGAAGCAGACGCAACCTGAGAGGATGTCTGGACCGGGACTGAACTTGTGGGGGTTGCTTGGACTATAGTTGAGGAAGCCTGAGTGGGTTGAACATCGGGTGATGTAGAGGGTGCTTGCTGGCCCAGTGCTGGGGACTGATCGCCCAAGACATTGATGGGTCCCCGTTTCTTCAGCAGACGACCGAGGTCGACATGGTCGCGGCGGTGGGAGTCAAAGTTATTGGGATTGGAAGAGGCAACAACGGCCAAAGCCAGGGAAATATAAAGAAGGAGAGTAAACTTGAACTTTTCCATTCGATCCGACTGTTGAGAGGATAGAGCCCGTAGTCTGTGGGCCAAAAACACTAGGCGCAGGTAGGATGAAGGGCTCCCGCAAAAAGCGGTGTGTTGGTTTGAGAAAGGAGCGTAGCTAACGAGCGATTGTTGGAAGTACGGGGATGAGGACGAGGTCAGGCTTGTGTCAACCACCGCTGCCTAGGAAACCGCCACGGTCCCATTTGCTAATTCATCCAAATGCAGGTGACAAGTTTGATTTGTCCCATCGCCTACAGTACTTACTACCACACCAAAGTCCACAAGAAACACGTCCAAATGAGATACCATTCCCGAGGCAAAGAGCTAGAAACCAAAGCCAAGCTAGGGATGACTCGTTAATGACCACTGGCTGAGTGGAACACTGCTCGGCTGGGCGTATGACGAGCTTGACACGCCCGGCCACTGGGGGGTCATTACAATCTCCAGCGTGTAACCACCAGCAGGCAGATCGACCACGAGCACCGTCACACCCAGGTTGGGTTGATCAGGCCAACCAGATGGAGTAGGGGGGTCCGTGGACAAACGCACGGCATCCATAGTAGAGAACTGAGCCGCTGGGGGATTCAATAGCTCAACTACCACAGTGTTCGACTCAATGGCCAACGTGGCAGTCAAGTTGTTGTTGCTAAGTGTAACAGTAGCATTGGTGTGCGCTCGCCACATGATAGATTGCGAAGCAGTGATCTCATCTTGGATGAGTACTTGCTGGCGGCCGTTTAGCAGACGAATCCCCCGCTCGAAAGATGTCCTAAACACTTGTTATAACCCTTGCGTTGGCAGTGATGAGAATGGACTTACACGTTGAAATAGGCAGAGGTCAAATTAGCAGTGAAGTACGCTGTTGACTTGCTAGGTACACTGAAGACAGTGCTAGAACCCTGAACGGTCCCCGAAGAGTCAAAGTTCGCGGTTGGCGCAGCTAACACGTTCTGATTGGCCCCGTCGACAAGGATCGTGTTCTGCCCTTCCGTCCGCTTACGATAATATAGCCACCTCTCACTCCCCTGCGTATCGTTACTGAAATAGCCCTCAGCGACGTAATTGCCATCGCCGAGTTCTCCAAACCAACGGCTCCCCAAGGCATCAAACACGAAATCGCCACAATCTAGGTCGTTATGGGTCTGGTGGCCTTGAAGCGTCCCGGCTTTCATCGCGACAAATAGTGCGTTCTCGTCCGTCCAGGAGGATCGCATGGAAGCCCACTGATCGGTACTGTTATCGAAGAAATGGTCGAGGGCAAGACCATCCCAAAACGCCCCAGAAACCGTCGGGTTATACCAGAACATGCTCCACGGATCCGCAGCATCTGCCTGGTCACGCTGGAAGAGTTGATATTCGGGCATGTCAAAATAGTCACCATAGAATAGCATGGGATTAGCCGTTGCCGTATACTTGTTTGGGCCAGTGTCACCATAGTTGAACAAAGAACCAGGGCCGGTGGCAAACATGTGGAAAAGCCCTGAGAGCTTTATGCCGGGGTTTACGTCAAGAAGATTGTATGTGGATCCAGTGGCAGTTTTGAGTGAGGACGCCAATTCTGCATGTCCTGTTGAACCAAAGTACCAATAATCGTTGGTTTCTGACCAGCTCCCGTCATCGCTAGGTGCAAGGGCGCAATTCTGAACAGCATTCGTGACCATCATACTCAGCAACTGTTGGGCAATGCCAGTGGTGTCATCTCCAAGGATAGCGAGAGAGCCCATAGTTAAACCGTTGTTACAGACGCAGTTCCAGTTGCCCTGCGTGTTGTTCCGCCACCAGCCATAATACAACGGATCGTTGGCATCGTTGTACGCAATGGCACCATTGCTAAGGCCATATTCAATCATGGTGAAGCGGATGCTTTCGAGCTGATCCGACGTCCACTGATCATACAACCAGTCATACGCGATGCCGTAGGCTGCTGTTAATTCTGCAGTGTCCAGGAAATGGGTGGGGTTCCATTTGGTGCTATTATCGGGCCCCCAACCACCTGTCAGGTTCCCGGCGGCATTCTGGGGTATGTGTAAGGGAGTGGAAAGCAGATACTAGATGACAGGCGAACCTGGAGCTCGGTCCAAACCCTGTCAAGCCATTTCGTGTCATTGGTCATCCGATAGACATACGAGAACGCCTTGATGCGTTGCTTGACCTGACGAGCGGGGTCCAAGATACCATTGCCGCTGTCCATGACATACGGAACAGGAGATAGGTCCATGTATTGCGAAGCATTTGAGAAGATAGTTGCATTCCAAGAAGAGAGGTATGGGTCATTTTTAATCAAGTTAGGAAGAGCCTGCCACTTGTATAAAGGTGCAATGAGACGAGGACGATCGGAGCGCACTTGTGTCGGACTGGGGTTGGACGGTTGGAAGGGATCTTGCGGCCAGGCAAGGTTAGCATCCGACGTGGAGATGAATGTGGGCGTGGTAAAGGCTGCGGTATTGGTCTATTCGGAGTGGCCGTTAATGGTCAATGCTCACGAGTAAAGAAGCTGAGGGATACAAACGGTTGCGGGGTAGAGCGGGAGCATGTAAAGGCTATCAGTGCCGGTTGGATATATGCCAATGGCGTTCTTGGCCTGGACGGCGGAGGTGGCAGCGCTGCTGGCCGACGAGTTTTTGCTGGCGCGCGAGCCAAGAACACCACCGACGACGGCCCCAGCAATTACAAGGATAGCAATGGGGACACCGAACTTGATCCAGTTGCTGACCTGTTTCTTGGGGGGTTGCGGCGGACTGATATAACCCGTGGATGCGGTATAGTAGGGGTCGCCAGAGCCGTATGGGGTAGCGCCGCTATTGATTGAAGAGTAATTAGCCATTCTGAACGACAGGCCTGTGCTGCGGCCTGAAGAAAGGTGAACGAGAGACGAGAAAGACCGAGACCAGCGAGCTCAAGAGGGTTGGGAGTCGAGAAGGCCAACTTAGTTGACAACCAGGTTCACACGTGCCAAAAGTAGACTGCCGTCGCGGGGCACTACTCAGGTGTCATAGGGATGCAGCTCAAAGATTCGGTCTGACAGTCTTTTGTTGCACGTCCAGGACTGGGAAATCATGTCGACGACCGAGTCTCGAGGCGACATTCATTTCATAGGTCGGTGTCTCTCTAGTCGACCATCACCATCACCCACCCACCTCCGCCAGACATCGGAGGTATGAACATCGTAACCTAACGATCCTTGCCGATCCCGCTGCCAGTAAATCTCACCGATCCCGTCTTTCGAGGCATCTATCACGGCAAGAGAAAACACGAAGGCAAGTCCACTCATGTCGACGGGTCGCTTCAGAACACTACTGAGACCGCCCGAAGATGACCTGGACGCGATGCTGGAGCGATCTTACCTTGCTGGCGTCAAGTCGATGATCATCACAGGGGGTAGCCTGCAGGAATCTGAGCTCGCATTGAACCTTGCCAACCAAAGAGGTGGGTGGTTCGTCTCCTCTGCTGGCCGTTGTGCTTCCTCGTGGCTGCCCGAAAACAGGACTCTACGCAACCGTGGGATGTCATCCGACACGTTCCAAGGAGTTTGACCAGCATCCTGGGGGCCCGGATGCCTATCTACTCGCATTGGACAAGCTTATCGGCGACAATCTGCGGCCAGGGGGGAGAGTGGTCGCAATTGGGGAATGTGGTTTAGGTGATCATCCCATATTCCCTGGGGGTGCACAGGAGTGACCAACTTTTTGTAGATTATGATCGAACCCATTTTGCGTCCGAAGAAGAGCAGCAGAGACATTTTCGTGAGTGCACCGTGCTGATGTGCAGGATTGTACAAGATACCTATCCAATGCGTCTCGCAGGTGCACAGCTCATGCTAGCCAAGAAATACCATATTCCTCTGTTTCTCCACTCTCGGGCTGCTCATGTTGACTTGGTCAAGATTCTCAAGGAGGAAGGATTCGGTAACGATGGGGGAAGCAGTGTTGGTGCAAAGGGTGGTGTCGTGCACAGTTTCACCGGAAACAGTGAAGAGGCTGCAGAACTTGTGAGTATCCTCCGCGCACCAGCGAATTTGAGAATTCACGCCAGGGGTAACAGATTCGCATGGGATTCTACATTGGAGTGAATGGGTGTTCCATGAAGACTGAGCAAAATCTCGAAACACTGAAGTCTGTTCGTCTAGATAGACTCTTACTGGAAACTGGTAAGGCAATGGGGTGTCACCAATGAATGCTGAAATACTGTTACAGATGCGCCATGGTGTTCCATGACAAGTGCACACGCTTCAATAAGGCACTTGGATGCCTTGCCTGCTTCACTGCGCACTCGCTATTTTCCTGCGGCGGTTCGGCCAGGGTCACTCGTTCTCGGCAAAGCAGTCAAGGGCCGAAACGAGCCGTCAGCAATCGGAGGGGTTGCATGGGTAGTACATAGGTTGAACGACACCATATCCTTTGAGAGGGTGGCAGAAGTGGCGTATGAGAATACTGTTCGGCTCTTCTCTCTTCACGAGCTTGTTTAGTTACGTTAGTAGACAACTACTACGGTGAGCCCAAGTGCGAGCAAACACTACGACAGAGTTAGAGCGGCCATGTCAAGTCCGACAATCGACGGATCCACCCTCTACAGCGTCCTTTCTGTTGTCGGACTCGGCTGGTACGTGGTTCTGTGGTCTATTGGTTTGTTAGGATGTTGGGTAGGGTGAGTGGTCGTCTGGTTCGAGAAGGGAGCAGTCTGATGCTGACTGCGTCTGAAGTCGTACACGATACCGTCGCCGTCCTCGTTCTCCTCTCGCAACGTCTCCGGACGCACCAGGTGTCTCGATTTTACGACCTCTCAAAGGATTGGATACCAATTTGTACGAGAACTTGGAGTCCACATTTGCTCAGGAGTACCCGAATTTTGAGATCTTGTGCTCTGTTGCCGATGAAGACGACCAAGCCCTGACGGTGGTCAGAGAACTGATGACCCGATACCCTCATGTGAATGCCAAGATCATCGTCGGTGCGCACATCGACCTGTATGCCATATTTTTAACAGACTCACGTATCCCGTCGACAGGTGAGGAGGTTGTTGGTGTCAACCCAAAGGTGAACAACCTCATAAAGTCCTACCGACAGGCCATCCACGATATCCTTTGGGTCATCGATTCGAACACATCCGCTGCGCCTGGAACGCTTGCGCGTTCAGTAGACATCCTCACTGAATCACCCGTGTCGCGAACTCGTTCCGAGAATCGCATAGGCCTGGTCCATCATGTCCCTTTTGCGACTGACTACGAACGGTATCTTGGCACGGGGGTAGAAGCAGCGTTTTTGAACACCAATCACGCAAAAATGTACCTCGCGATCAACACCGTGGCTATCGCGTCTTGTGTTGTCGGAAAGTCGAACTTGTATCGCCGCTCTGACTTGGAGAAGGTTAACGGATCGCTCAAGCCTCGTGATGAAACGGGCCCGAGGGATGGCAAATATGGGCTTGCAGCCTTCGGGTCTTTCCTGGCTGAGGACAACATGATTGCCAGTGCTCTTTGGCATGAACTGAATCTTCGACACGACCTTTCTTGCGATCCTGTGCACAATGCGATAGGCAAAATGACACTGGCTGATTACGTCTGGCGCCGTGTTCGATGGATACGTGTTCGCAAACACATGGTTCTCGTCGCTACCGTTCTCGAACCGTTTACAGAGAATCTGGTGGCAAGTTCCATAGCTGCTGCAAGTATAAAGTATCTTTTTGGCCTGTCGCCGTGGGTCTTTTTGCCTATCCATCATTCTGCGTGGCTCTGGGTTGACTTGGACGTATACGAGTCACTCGGTGGTTATCCACTTCCGCCTCACGAACGCTGGAAGTTTCTTGGGGCATGGTGCGTCCGAGAACTGTTGACGCTTCCTATCTGGATTTTGGCCGTGTGCGGAAATGAGGTTACCTGGAGGGGCAGGCGGTACCACGTTTTGCGGGCCGGGCAGGTACGGAGGACAATACCTGATGGCACTCGTGATGGGCGCATCTGGAGATGGTGGTGGCATCAAGAAGGAGATTCGTTATCTCAGTACGAATCCCTACCCATTAATGAGTCGATCTGATGTCATGGGTTGTGATTGAGATTTACAGCAGCGATAAGTATTACGATCTTATTATAAGTGATACACATACGGGCGGGGATGATTAGAATGTACAGGAAAATGAGCAAGGTTGGCGTATGCATACAGGGGTTGGGTGGATGTCACGAAGGACGGGGTTGTGTATGTGGTATGTCCGTGGTGCTGGTAGAAGAACCGAGAGCTCTTGCCTCGTCCTGACTATGCTTTGCCAAGAGACGGAAGTTGTGAATCATGACGACCTCATCAAAGAAGGTGTCGGACCATTCGTCGGCTGTGCAGACATCAAGGGCGGATGTTCGGATTCTCATGTCCCGGCCATCGCACGTTATCTTGCACAAGGAGGATTCTAGATTAGAGGAGGCAGAAGGCTGCGGGCTTTGTCGTGAGTCCCGCGCATCTTTCTGGCGCTGATTAGAAAACCAGTTCTTGACTTGATGGTATTCCCTGGGAGGACGGTGAGGTCGAGTGGTCTGAAGAGAGCGGGGACATGTACCTCTGTATGATGATGCCAAGTTGTGATACCCAAGCCTCGTCTGGATAGGGGGTGATCTCGTCGTAAACCATCTGCATGACCATACGTTGACGGACGGTTGCGGGGGTCTTGCCTGTGGAGGGGATAGCAAGCGCGCGCGACTTGAGTTCGCGCACTCTCGCATCGCGTTCGGAATGAGGCTTTGGGGTGGCATGGGGGCCGACGTGCTTTTGGACCTTTTTCCTGAGAGTGTCTTCAGAAGGACCACGGAGATGAAGTTTGGATCGAGTGGAGAGGGAGGGGGGGATTGGTCTGGACTTCTTGTCTGAGGGTGGTGCTCGGTTTCTGAGGGAGCGCCTTGAGAGGTGGAGAAGGAGAGATTCCTGAGATGAGCCAACGTGGTCGTCGACATCCATAACGTCTAGAGACGCATCTCTGGAGGAGGTCGATATGGGGCTATCGGCGGTCAGGGTGTCTTCCTGTCCATTGAAAGAAGAGAGCGCGTCTGGGGACGACAGCGTGGACGAGAGCGAGGATACGGACGCTGCGTGTGGGTGCATCGAGACGAACGACGGCGGGCTGTGGACGCTGAACTGATTGTGGACGTCTAATATACCACTCCCCGTTTAGGTACTCGCTCTCCATCATGGCCGACAGCGATCGCGCCAGGCAGCGCATCATCGCCTCCGTCTTCGACAAGCGCAACGCCGCCGCCGACGTCCTCGAGACCTACGTCGCCCACATCAAGATCTGGGAAGACGCCGGTGACGGTCAGGGAAAGAAGCCACGCTACATCCTCCTCTCCCGTCCGTACCCCCGCCCCCCCTGCCCGTCTGTGCTCACATTCCCTCCAGGCGCTACCGATAGCACCGGTTTCATACACAAGTCCAAGCTCAACACCAACGGCTCCTTCTCCGTCGGGAAGACATGGAAGCTCACCGAGCTCAGAGGCATCCACGTCGTCGACGTCCGTCTCTCCTTCCTCTCCTTCTCCCCGCTCACTTCCCATCCAGCCGACCTCGTTCAATATCACCCTTGCGAGGACGTACAAGTGGCAGACAGAGGACGCCGCAGACCAAACCGCCTTTGTCCGTCTCGTCGTCGAGCTCTTCCGCTCTCTTGTCGGTGCCTCACTCCATCTCGTTGGCGTGGACTCGACTACACTCACAACCAACCACTCTCCAGCACATGACGACCCCGTCCCGCCATTCGACCGGTCATCCCTTTCTTCCTCACCCCCAGTCACCTTCTCAAACCGCGCGCCTATCCCCCCAGAGAGCGTCAAGGCTCTCCAAGCCCATGCCTCACACACCGTCAAGACTCCCTCACGTCCCGCGTCACCTTCGGACTCCACGAGGAATCACTCCGCGAGGGCATCCGTCGTTTCGAGTGCCTCAGGCCTCCGCCCACCATCCCCTTCTGTCCCCCCATATCAATCACCCTCACCTAGTTCCTTGAGGCCAAGAATCGGTCGTCGACCATCCGTCGCAACGCCTCCCCCTTCTGCTGCATCCAACTCGGTGGCTCTTCCATCCAGTCTCGTGCCTGCTCGTGCTCGTGCCGCGTCCCCCCGCCCATCATCCCGCCCAGGCTACGTGTCTACCAACCCACCCCCCGATTTGCCTCGCACGTCAAATCCATCCCTGGTGTCTCTGGCAGAACCACATCACCCTATACACTCCGAACCGTCCACACACAAGCCTCTATCACGTATGCCGACCCCAAGACTTCCCGAGGCCCCCCAGATGCGTAGAGAGCACAACAATCGCATTTCCTTCTTTGACCCTGCAAACCAAGTCACCCTTGATCGGCTTGTGGCACGCGATTTGGGCCCTGAAGAGGACGCCGAAGGCGCAGGGGAAGCAGCAGAAGAAACGATGATTAGCGTGGAGGAAATGCTTGAAGGTTATGAGTGGGCAAGCGAGGATATGTTTGGCCGAAAATCCGCAAAGGGAGCCGCGGACCTGGTCGAGGCTCGTTTGCTTGACGAACTCGTGGCACTGGACAAGGTCGGCCAACAGACCTTTTACTGCATCAGCTCGACGATTAACTTTCTCGTTAGGCCAACATACACTCTTTCTTGGAATCCGATGATCGGGTAAACCTTGTCATCAAATACTTGGACGAGGCTCTTGGCGAGGTCGATGCCATAGATAGTTTGATATCCTCATACAAGATTCATCTAAACGCAAGTGTATCATGGTGGTCCTTCACTTTTTCCTGACCGCGTTGATAGGCTGTGGGAGATGATATCTCTTTCATCCAGTCGCAGCGACGCGGTTTACAAGTTCAAATGCAAAACCAAGGCATACTCCTCAGCGAACTAGAAAACTTGCTCGTACGTAGCTTATCCGGCATATCTCCAGCATACTGCAACACTTTACACGCCTAGAAAACAGTCCAGGTCAGCCAAGAAGTGCTGCTTACACTTACCCAAGAATCTCTTGAAAAACCAACTGGAATACAACGGCTTGAAGAGGCAGCTACCGAACTCTATAAAGCGCTCCAGGCTAGTCAGGACACAGGTCAGGGTTGTGTTGGCCAAGTCGCTTGGGCTGATCTCTTTCCTCAGAAATGGCTGCTACCATGGAAAGGCTGAACGAGTACAAAACCTATAACGCACAGTTCTGCAAACGCGTGTTTGATTACCTCTCTATCATGATAGTTGCGCAGGTGAGCTTGATCTTTGCGTAGGTGTTACAACCCAGGTGCCTCATATCATTTCAAGTCCAAGCCAATTCTTGATGACGATGGTGGCATTGTTCGACCGAAGGGACATGGACGACCAATCATATCTAGTCATCAAAGCATGGAATCCTACCTTGGTAGGTATGCCGGGCTACTTTTGTATCTGAAAGAGATGGACGAAACCGTGTACTCGAAGTTTTGTGCGGTATGTCACATGGGGGCACAAGCTTCTGGACCTAACCCACCGACTGTCAGGCGTACTTCTCAGCAGCCAGCGACCTTCACAACAGCCAGATGAAAGGCTTATTCTCGATTTATTTGGGCATGTTGAAGAAAGCTCCCGAGGAAGACGCGGAACAAAGTAAACTGCCGTGTCGTCTTTCCCTACCTCGTTAATCCGCGTTTCCAGGTTTTGCACAGAGTAATACAAGCTCAAAAGGAGGCGCTATTCGTCGCGCGGGCACCATTGTGCGTGGTCCGACAGAGATACGAAACCGGGATCGAGAGCGGGGCGGGCAAGGAAGCGAAGAATATGGAGCGGCTGACGTTCGTATTTGCGTTGACTGGGAAATCGAACTCCTTTTCACTCAGTACAGGCCCTTGGTTATATTCTGGAGCAAATTGCCCCCCAGATTTACCGGGAAAGCGACTTTATTGCAGACTTTCTGCAGATCAACGATGCTGGTCTTACTTTTGCTGATTACGCCGGTCTGGATAATTACTTCAGGCGCCAAGCGGCTAGGAGTGCTGGTCTCAGTCAATCCACCATGAAGTTGGTGCGCGGTGCCATGGACTTGATATTTGGTTTCCTGCCTACGGAGCTGAAACAATGGATTGATCTCGCGATTTCCAAAGATGCGCTGTAAGTATTTTGTCTTATCAATGCACGGATGCGCTTAGGTAGGATAGGCAATCGGTTGGCGTTATCGCATGTCTTGAGCGTTTCCTCGCGGATGCAGACGAACGTGGCAACGCCTTCTTCCTTCAGATGCTAGATAAGCAGCATCTCCGGCTTAAGGCAGCGTTTGATCGTCATACCGTAAGCGAGCTTGCTCAAACGAGATTAGACGGCTAATCATGTGGTCCAGAGCCAGCAAATCAAAATGGTTGACGAAACGAAACTGACGAGTAAGAAGCGTAAAGGGGTGGCTCACTTTATCAAGTACTTCCCGAGCTATGTGAGCCGGGTCGAGCAACAGCTAAACGGGGCGGACGGTCTGGAAATCCGAGCACATGTTGACTCGGCATACGAGAAGATTATATACAGCATGTTTGAATGTCTGAAGCACATGGCGACACTGGACGGCGATGGGGAAGATAAAGGCCAGCTCAATTATCACGTATTGCTCGTTGGTGAGTGTCGCATACGAGAACATGGGGTAGACATGATCAACATGGACAGAAAACATGCACTATTTTGTTGCTGAGGTCTCCCAACTGGAAACTGGATCTGTGAGCGGGTTCTTGAAGCAAGCGGAGGATATCTACAACGAAAACTTGGCTGCGTATGTCAGGATTGTACTCCGGAGACCGTTCGCCAAATTGATCGTGGGTATGGTTGCATTGTGCCGAATCTGGGCTGATAACGGATTTACAGGAATTCTTTGAGAGTGTGGAGAGACTTTTGAAGACGATGGCGCCGAGCGAAGTTCAGAAGAACCCTAACTGTAGCAAATCGGCACTGAGGAAAGTGGTGAAGGATTTTGATGGCAAGGATGTGCGCAAGCATGTCGATGCGCTTTTCCGACGAGTGGAAAAGCACTTTACGGAAGCAGAAGAGAAAGCGACGAAAGAAGAGAACAGCGGGATCGCGCCGGGTACAGTGATGGTTGGGGTGTGGAAGGCATGCGAGGAAGAACTACAGCGAATGACGGAGAGCTTTGGTGGGAGAATATCACAGTGCTATGCTGATAGCGGCATATCCATAGAATATACCTCGGGCGACGTAGAAAATGCCTTCAAGAGGCACCGGCTGGATTCATAGGATGAAGACTATTCTACTTGGTTCTAATTCTGAGTTGTTCGCACATGTTTTGGAATGACTAGGGAATTGGTAAAAATGGATGACGGCAAGGCTATCTCAGTTGGCAGAATACGGCTCTCCGTTGTGTGAGCTGTTGCTAACGTGTGTATCGTTCGAGTCCTTGGGAGTAAACACGGCCAAGATAGAGGGACTATAGGCGGCCCAGAGGGCCTTGAGTTGGTCTGCAGGATAGGCAGACTCGTGCGTGTTCCCGTTGGGAGGGGTTTTGTTCAAGAAACTCCAGACAAGGTTGACGAGAGCGGTGATGCGGGACCGACAAAAGGCGATTGCATTGCATTGAGCGGAAGCCATGGTGGCATCGAGGTCGGGTTCATTTTTTGAGCACCACGGCTCGAGGTAGGTGTTGTAGACATAGAGAGAACCCTGGGTCTGGGGAAGCGAGATGTACAGCAGGAAGATGGTTCTCAGCTCCCAGTAGAAGGGGAGCCTGGGGTGCGGTCAGGGCACGGAGGGGTGAGCGGGAGAGGAGACGGACCAGGAGATGAAGAGACCGAGGGTCTGCTCGAATGCAACGAACGCACCGACGACGGCCCAATATTTGGCGAGTGCCTGGAGGGTGTCAGCAGGTGCGGCATGAGCCAAGGCCTTGTAGGTGGCATAGGAGGGGAGCGCGAACGCGAACCAAGCGCTGTGGGAGGGTGAGCGGGAGACGGCGTGGACGGGACGGACGAACCAGAGCAGGTGTGAGAGGTACATGAGCGCGGCGGACGGAGGATCGGCTCGTCTTGGGGGTACCACGTGACCAGGAGAGGTGTTCGAGACGTGAGCTGGCTCGTGACGGTTCTGGGCTGCGTGAGAGGGAGAGGGAGACCGTTGACCGCTGTTTGCCTCCACCGCCATGGATCCCCCCAACAAGTCTGAGGACGTCGCCAAACACGACGTCAAGCCCCAGGTAAAGACCCTCAATCGTGTTCCCCGTATGTCCTTCTCTTCCCCCTCACTGTCCCCACTGACCTTCTCCAAGGCGCCTGCGTACATCTCCCATCTCTTCCGATTCCCCGTACGCTGACCCTTTCCGATCCAGAATGCCTGTCGCAAACAGAAAATGCGTTGCGAGGGCGCAGACTCCCCCCCCTGCCGTCGTTGTCGCCACGCCGGTCTAGACTGTCTCTTTGAAAAGCCTTCCAGAGAGGCAACCCTCACTGGCGAAGCCGGTTTGGAGTAAGTCCCTTCTACCCCGCCTGCAAACACTTATCCCTCTCTAGGCGAATCCGCAGCCTCGAGACCCACGTCACCGACATCAGAGTCACCCAAGCCGCAATTCAGAACACCCTCCTCGAAATCGTCGCCCACTTGCGCGGAACCGCCCCGCTCACCCATCGCTCCCCCTCCACTTTCTCACAAGGCCCATACACTCACTCACCCACCGTCCCTTCCGTGGGGTCACCTCCCCTCTCCGCACCCGCAAACGGCTCGCATATCGCAGACCCCAGCATCCATCGCGGCCCTTCAACACCGACAGCCTATCATTCATCCATCCCACCCATCCTCAGCGTCCCCTCTCGAGATGGTCGACCTTCCGCATCTCAGCCACCCCTTGCTTCACTTGGCCAGTCCACTGCCGGCGACTTTCATCCTTCATCATATTCCAACCCTCCTAGCGGTCAACCATCCTCCTTTGCTCCTTCCACAGCTACCCTCCCTCCCTTCTCAAGTATCGGGGTCGGTCCCATCCAGGGACCCTCCGCCCCACCTTATCTTGATAATCCCCGACGCTCTCATACTACTAGGAGCTACCATGTGTCTGCCCCCGCAGGTTCAAAACGCACACTACCACCTTCGTCCGAGGTCACCAGCGCCGATTCGTCCGAACTCGACGACGACGACAATGGCGAATTGCCCGCCTCAGGCCTAGTCGCACCTTGGGAGGTCTTGCGCGGCCTGGCTGATGTCGCAATTGAGAGAGCTGCAAAGGTTAGTGCTGGCGTTTCCCTGACCCTGCACCATGAACAGCCGGGTGATGTCCGCTTAAGGAGAGTGGGGAGGCAAGCAGCGAACCCCAGAGCAGAACCAGGACGCCCTCCCCTGACCGACAGAGTCGGCCTACCAAAAGAAGGAAGGTCCGCCACAAAATCCCGCGTGGGATGATTTTCCCCGATGGTGAGTGATCTTTCGCATACTGACCACGAAGCTCAACACGAATCACCCCAGTCGTCACGCAGAATCTTGTACCCGAGCACG
This sequence comes from Pulveroboletus frians, assembly GCA_038089395.1. Lineage (NCBI taxonomy): Eukaryota > Fungi > Basidiomycota > Agaricomycetes > Boletales > Boletaceae > Pulveroboletus > Pulveroboletus frians. The sequence goes on from JBBPKT010000084.1 coordinate 21,077, forward strand.
AGGCCCGCGAATTGTTCCGAATGTACAAACATATCCCCTTGTTTAGGTCCTAATTAACCCTTTCAGTAGATTTTTCGTAGGTTGCTCTACATTCCTACCCGTTTTCGACTCGCGAGTCGATACTTTTGATGCCCTTCACCACCGCTCTCCGTTTGCAGTAGACGCTATCTGCATGGTTGGAGCCCGCGTACGCGATGGGGGAGGTCAGTCTATCATCAATCCGTCGATACCGTTCCACAATCTGTTCACAGGAACACCGAGTGAAGCTTACAACCGATGTCTGGATGCAGTTCAGAACATATCGCGTGCTACACTCTTCTCTCCTGTGACCCGAATAGAAGCCGTTCAAGCCATGAGTAAGCTCTACTTCATCATGTGTTTGTCGGCGCTGGTGACGTTCTTCCAGTCCTCGTATCAGGTTGGTCTGATAACGGTTGGCTGAGTGGGGGTCATGCTGTGCGGATGGCAATGGAGCTTTGTCAGCCTACTCTCCTCATGTTACTCCGATACCAGTCTCATGAATCCGACAGCGTTACATAAAGCATGGCCAAAGCTACTTCGGCGGATGCAGAACAAGGCAAAAGGCACTGATGGGTCCGAAGACCGCGATCTTGTCATTGGTTCCCGTACATGGTTTTGCTTGTACCTTTTCGAGCACCAGTGAGTGATCGTCGTTCGAGTACACCAATGGTATACCACAACCAATGATCTAGGCTGTCTTACGGCACCGGCCGTCCAGCCATTCTCAAGGAAGACGAGAGCATCTGGCAGTGTCGTTTGCTTTTGCAGCATCCCCTCGCAATCGAGGACGATATGCGTCTTGTTTCCACTGTCGAACTCATGGCAATTCGAGAGAGTGTCCACAACAAACTTTCACCCTTTGACCGCCCCGTGGACGAAGTCACTTTTACTGTCCTCCAACAAGCCGATTCGGAATTTCAAAACTGGTACAGGACTTGGGATCAGGCTTTCTCTCAAAAGTATGAAGACGCAGGTGAGTGATGCTTGGTTGGAAAAAGAAGGATGCCGTCGCCTAAGTGCATCCACCAGCCTTTTATCGCCAGAGTTTGCAAATCCAACACCTGCATGCAGAATTGTTTCACAATGCCACGGCACTACGAGGTATTAATGGGCCAGAAGACGTGCAGAAGATGCCGAAAGCGCAAAAGGATCTTGCCATTCGCTCCATTCGAATTGCGCGTCAAGGCTTGGACATCACTGTTAATTCTCCTTCGTATAGCGAAGGCATGAAATATGGTGAGTCAACTGATGCGATCCACGCGCGCGACGTGTAACCACCCTCTGGTAGCTGTTCACTACACACATGCTACTGCTACGTTTGCTGCCTCTTTTCTGCTTAGACTGTCTCGCCTATTGTAAGCATTACTCTCGGCTAGGTCCAGATTTACATGAATCTTCCCCCTTCAGCCCAAACGATTGCGACGTGCAGGACATCCGATCGCAAGTTGAACGGTTGGCGGCGTTGATGTCTCAAAGTAGGTTCTCGATCGCATCGGTGTACTTTCCTGACGTTATCAATTCAGTCCCCGGCAAGCGCTACGCTCTAACACTGCAGCTCATGCTAAAGAGGGGGCAAAAACGGAGAGCCCCATCGACTACGCATTCCCCGAAAATCCCACGTGAGCCTCAACGTACGACGCCCTTGATGGTTGAGCAGCAGCAGCTGGGGGTAATGAGCCAGGAATCGTTCACCTCTACATATGACCCGTCATTCGCCAATCCCGATGCGCCACGTCAAATGCCAATGGGCATGATGCCCCATCATGTCACCGATGTGGACAGCATCTGGAGGGGTTTCGAGATGACGTCTAACGAACAACTACCTGTCTGGATATCTGACCAAAGCTTAGGTGGTAGCACTTTCTCGCAGCAAGGCATGAATGCCTTCCTACTCCCTGCAGATTACCTCCCCCCTGCAACACAAATTTGGTAAAACCCTCAAAACTGCCTTGGCATCCAAGGCAGCGTCTAGTATCATTAGCTTGTCTGAAGTATGCTCTCGTCCTGTACAACCATTCCCGAAAGCCGCTATATATTTCCCTCTATTCTACTGCATCATCGTGTCGCCTTGACCGGTGACTTTGGGCGGAACCGTGCAAGATCAAGTTGCGTTTGTGTTGCCCGTTTTTGACAACTGATCCACGATTTTAGACCGCTCTGAAGGTCGGTCGAATTGAAACTCGGACTAGGACTACATTCCGAGCAATGTAGCAGTTTAAATCGATAGTTGTTGCTGCAATGACCTCCTTCCCTCGTTTTCTTTCCTGACACTCATCACTGCGTTATCATGTCAACTAGCCCATCAGCGAAACCGCACAAGCTTTCCGAGATAACGGGAAACACCAGCTTTTCTTGCATTCCCTTGAGCCGCGAGAATCCCACAGAGACTCCACCCATTCATTCTCGGACTGGTGAACGATACCCGGGAGCAGATCCTAACCAGACGCCTGGCGATTTCGAGCGAGAAGCTGGAGAGCGTCTTCGGAGACGGTCTTTCTTCTCTTTCCTGTTTAGGCGCCCGAAAGACCTTCCAGCATTGGACGACGAACTGTTTAACGAGGCGAAAACTGCACAATCACGGCCAAACTGGCCGAGTCCCTTTGACATCCCAGAGGACAATGCCCCTCGAGACCACGCCGCACTTCGTGCTTCGATTCTCCAGAGCGTACCTCTCCTCGTGGATTTGGAGGGACGGAAGTTTTATCAAGGGGGGAAACAACGACTCCGCGTCATGATGCGGAATAAAGCGGAGGTAAAGATCACTAAGCATGTGCAAGGTATGGCCTGCGGACTTAACCTTGTCGAGTTGATGACATGAAACCCAGATATTGACAAGCGCCGCAAGTTCATACTCGCATTGGCAAAGTGCTTGCTGGCATACGGGTCACCCTCTCATCGCACTGACGCACAGCTAAACACAGCATCCAGTATACTTGATGCCAAAGCAGCCTTCGTGCACATTCCGGATGTCATCATAGTTACGTTTGGAGACGAAGATGTGGCCTCCGTCGAGACTCATTTCGTCAAGGCCAAGGGTCGAATTGCTTTAACCCCGTTGCACCACGTCCATCTCGTTTATCGCAAGGTACTACACGACGAGATGACGGTAGAAGACGGGACACAGGAGCTCAAAGAGATACTTCATGCTCGCCCCCTCTACTCGCTCTGGCCGCGGTGTCTCTTTTCATTTCTCACGGCTTCTATGATCTCCGCGATGGTGTTTGGAGGCTCTATCATCGACATGTGGATATCTGGGCTATGTGCCTGCCTTCTCCAGTACTTGGGTCTCAATGCTGCGTCAAAGAGTGCCACGTATGCTAACGTTTATGAGTGAGTCGCTGATTAACCGGGAACGAGCATCCCCGTTTACCGGTCATAGGATATCGATCGCAATTATCGTTTCTTTCGTCTCACGAGCACTAAGCACGATTCCTGGAGATCTGTTTTGTTACAACGCTATTTCCGCCGCTGGCATCGTCCTCATCCTGCCAGGTTTCACCATACGTGCGTGTTTCAGACTGGTTTCACCCTACACGAGTGACAGATGATTTCCGTCAACTGGCCCTGTAGTCATCAGCGCTCTCGAACTGACGTCGCGCAACATCCTTTGTGGATCAGTCAGGATGGTTTACGCGCTCATATATACACTCTTTCTGGTGAGGTTTCATCCATTCGAATGGCTCAGTGCCGTATCTTTCTGACAATGAAATGTGCCGTATCAGGGTTTCGGACTGGCTATCGGGTCCGATATCTATCTTGTCATGAATCCCCATGCGCGGCGAGCTCTCGAGAAGAGCCAGACGCCGAGTTATAGAGTGCTACATGGTTCCTTTCAGGCTGAAAATGGCACCTTTCCACTTAGCGGGGCGGTGTTTGGGTTCGCCGAAGCTTCATCCCTTGACGCCAACTATCTGCTAAGAGGTACGGTATCCCCTACACTGCCATCTGTATACCACGGTATCTAATGGTGTTTCAAGGTTGTTATAGGGAACCGAGCTGGCCGTGGTGGCGGCAACCTCTTCCCTGGTGGCTGTTGCCCATTCTGGTCCCAACCTACTCGGTTGCTTCATCACTGGCAAACATGCAGAAGCTCTGGAGTTGGCAGCTTTTGGTGACGGTCATCTTTTCTTGTTCGGTCTTTACCGCCAATAAGCTGGGTAACATCTTCTTACCTGACAACGGCGACCTCGTATCCGCCTTTGGAGCCTTGATCATTGGTCTGCTCGGCAATTTCTATTCCCGAATTATTCGCGGGACAGCCTTTACTTCAATGGTCACAGGCGTTCTCTTCCTGGTACCCGTACGTGGATAGACAGACGCGTCTCTCATGTCCTCACAATTTCCCTTCGCAGGCTGGCATTGCGCAGGGAGGAGGGCTCTTAGACACAGACCCAAGCTCGACGGCGCAGTACTCGTCAGGCTTTTCTCTAGCTGTACGCATGATTCGGGTTGCCATCGGAATAACGCTCGGCCTCTTCGTCAGTCAAATGTTCGTGTGCACATTCGGGCGACGAAAAGATGCAGCCCACTTTGCATTCTGATTTATTTGTTTATTCTTTTCAAAAAGTCCATGTTTATTGCCTGTGGAACTGTGGTTGCCCACACAGTGCTCCAGGTGTGGGTTGCGGGCATGTGTTGGTCTACTCACTAGCTGTTCTAAAGTTTGCAGGGTATGGTACGACTATAACACGTGGATGTACTCAAGCACGGGGCAGCAAGCTAAAGTCTATTAATTACAACGAAGTCGCTCTACAAGTATGGATTACATAGTCTGACGGAGAATAAGCATTTCATCAATGATTCAGTAAAATGAAGACATGCACCAATCAACGTAACTCATGATCCGAACAACTGATTCAACTCCTCCATCCGCCGTTGCAGCATGTCGGCCTTGCTGAAGTTCTGACCCAAGGTCATATTAGCTAACTCGGTCTTTTTCCGCTGAACTTCTAACAGGCGATCCTCTATAGAATTTTCGATAATAAATTTGACTGTCGTGACGGGGCGTGTCTGTCCTAGACGATGCTGCAGAGGCGATGAGTTAAGAGACCGCTAATCCACATCAAGCGATAGCGTACGATACGATCAACGGCCTGGTTCTCCACGGCTGGATTCCTGTAGCGTATGCTTAGATGTGCTCCGGGAAGAAGGTTAGATATATATACCAGTAGGGGTCCATGAGATAAACTCGTTGTGCAGCAGTGAGATTCAACCCAACCCCACCAGCCTTTAAGCTGACAAGAAGGATCTCGCAAGCCGGGTCATATTTCAGGGCGTCCATGGCTCTTGTCCGATCGTCACGTTTCATAGTACCGTCCAGGCGATCGTAACGAATCCCAGCAGCATCCAGAGCGTCCTCGATTCTAATAAAGACTCATATCAGAATGTGACCGTCATAGCAAGGCAATACAGTCATACTTGTCGAGCATGGTCGTCCATTGGGAACTGGGGGTCACACATTTAGCTTCTTCCCGGCTACAGAAAAGCCACTTACAATACCACGGTCTTAATAACACCGTCGTCAACCCGCTTTCCATGACCATCTATCATTTCCACCTCAACCGAATCGGGATCATAATTGGTAGAATATGGATTTGCCTTCGAGAATTGGATAAGATCGCTGAGCAAAGCTTTGACTTTGGTTGAAGGAATAAAATTCTCCGCTCCTTTTGACTTCTTTTCCCGCTTGCCAGATTTCTTTTTCAACGACAAGTCCTGAGATTGGCAATCAGACCGTACTTGTATGGCATCCTGAGGAAAAAGTCCAGTCTGACAAGCAGAACACGACCGTCGAACATCGGGGGGCAAGTCCGGCCATCCAGGGCATACGCACAACCGGTAACACGTGAGGCAGAAAAGGTGCTGACAACGGGTTAGTACGAGAGACGATGTCGACGGACTATTCGTCCTGGTTGAGGCGCGAGACGTTGTCCCTTTTGTCTTCCTGCCGCGCTTGGGTGCTGATGGCCCATCATCCACACATGCCCCGCCCTCAATGATTTGTTGGCCCTCCGAAGAAGCACATAGTTCCTCGCCACATTCTACGCATTGCGTCGTCGCCGCCTCCTTGAGCAGTGCAACAATTGCAGAGGCACGGGCCGGATTGAGACCCTCCCGTTCAATCGTAGCCGCAACGTCCTCATAGCTGCTGGGCTCTGCAGGTTGAGTGCCTCCAAATTCCTTCCCCTCGACAAGCTCAAAATGATCGCAAATTTGCCGCAAGCGCAAAATCTTCTGCAGAATCCCCACATAATTCTTCATAACTTCATTCTTGTTCGACAACTCGTTGAACTCGGCTTTGGATTCCGTGAAGAACTGATCGTAAACCGTTTGTTCGTGTGGATCGAATTTGAGATAGCGGAGCTCGTCTCGACGAGACGGAAGATTGAGAATTCTCTTTCCGTCAAACGTTTTTGTTTCTTTGGTGCGGCGGAGTGTAATGCACTTCATGATGGTCTGTAATCGAGCAACACCGAGTGATTGCCCATACTTGACAGGAGTTCCGATGAATTCTGTCCAGACGTTTTTGTCATCGAAGGGTTCCAGGCGTAAGAACTTGATCAGTGCGAAAACATCGTCAAGTTTATTCTGGACAGGTGTTCCCGTCAGGCAGAGGCGACGGTCAGCAACCAGGTCGCACGAGGCACGGCTGCCCACAGTTCCAGTCTCCTTAATAGAGCTGTACCACTGTGAGTTTGTACCCACTAACCACTGGTCGGCAAAACATACTGTGCTTCATCAAGTACGACTCTAAACCAGTGGATGGTCTGCAGAGCGCTGGTAGCTTCCACTGCCACGTTGCAGAGCGACTTTTTCCGTTTCATCCCTGCTCGCCTAGGTTTGGGTAGCCGTACCACTTGATTTCCGTGCTCATCAATCTCGACACCTGGAAATCCTCCATCACTGTCGCCTTCGTCGTCGTCGTCAGCTTCAAGAGAAGTGATACTCCGGGTCTGCTTTGAGTACTCAGAGGCTAGCGTTGCATAGGTTGTGATGACAGCATCAAAGTCGGCCAAGAAGGCTGAGTCTGGTCGACGCGCATTTCCATGGTATACGTATACCCGTAGCGGGCGGCCACCTACTGGACGGCAGGATGGTCTTATGTCAGAACCGGGCTCTTGCTGGGATAACGTCGTCTGAGAGGGTGGCGTGACAGTACCTGGCGTATTGGCAGCCGCAGAACAGGTGATTCCGCCACCTCCAACTACAGCTACTTCTCCCCTCCAATGCTCGCGGAACTGGTCCTCCCAGTTTGATACCGTCGAAAGAGGGCAGATGATGAGAGTCGCTCGACTTTTAACCTTGATACGACATGCTCGCGCATACTCTGCCTCTGCCTTGTCCTGAGCCTTAGTTGCCTTGCCCTTACCCTTCCCAGAATCAGAGGTGCAGGGCATGCCCCAGACACTTCCGGAGAAATGTGCAGCGGAAAGTGTATCCTCAAGAAAATTTCTGTCCGGAGGTGTGGGAGGGGGGGGCAACGGGGAAGCAGAAAAAAGACGAGCGGCATCCAAAGTAGCAGCTATGAGTGAGACGCATGTGATCGTCTTGCCAAGGCCCATCTGGGAGAGTAAGTGCATGGTTATTACGTAATTTCATCCCAAAGCAAGAAACGCACATCATCGGCAAGAATGGCTCCTTTCGCTTCCTGGGGCTCATAAAAAATCTCCTTTTGAGTCACGATATGAAACCATGACTGCTTTCCGGCATGAGGGTTCACCCTGGTCTGCCACAAAGAGGAGTAGCGGCCATCACTACAACGTTTTTCGCGTTCACGCTCAAGAAGGAACGTAAGCGCTTTCTTCTGATGGGGATACAGCGATGTCCCAACTTCATACGCTTTTCATAAAACAAAAGAAGTTAGCAGACGGAGCGGTGAGGAGCGAGAAAAATGAATGAGAGTTACCAGGTTGAGTCTCAATGAGCTCATCTCCGCTTCTCAGATTCTTGAAGAGCTCCTCCACCTGACTGCGCTGTATTTCAAGCGTCTTTCCGGACACTGCAGGTGCAACCCAACGGGAGTTGCTGCCTCCTGGGCCAGAGTAGCCGGGGCGGATGGGAGGTAACGGTTGACGGTGCCCCCCTGGAGGGGGATTGTGCGGATTACAATAATGATAGTTGACAAGCCGTTGGATGTCATACGGAGGGGACGGGTGATCGAGCAAGAGTCCGCACTGGTGGAGATAATTTCCGACGACGGTGATGTTGCCCTTCGGAGTGTAAACAAGCATCTGTAATGGAAGGATAGGAAGCTGTGGTAGGATCAGAGAGATGGGTTGTAGCGGGGCTGGTTCGAAGGGTGAGGCACGCTCACATTTGATATACCGCGACGCACTTTGGCGTCTAATCGGATAAGGCCTTTTCCTAACATCGGGCCAAGGTGGGATGCCACCTTCTGCTCCACAACGCCCAAAGCTTCGCCCTGGCTTAGTTCGCCGGCGGGGGATTTGATGTGTGGCGTTTTGATGTGGATAGTTTCCGTTGTACCTGGTTGTTTGTGCGGGTTATGCTCGTACTGGAGGCGCACGCTTGCCCAGTCAGTTTCGGCCTTGGTTGGATCATGGGATTGGAGATATGGGACTGGATAGAGAACCAAGGCGGTGACTGTGAGCTGGCCAATGCAAACAGGAGTTCTGGGGGAAAGATCGTCCGGGAGTGGGGCGGCGAGGGGAAGTGGGGAGGAAGGGGGAGAGGGGGAGTGAGTGAGATCAATGAAATTGTTTGTCGAGTGTATAGGTGCGGGTCGGGTTGTAAACGGATGACTGAGGGAGGTACCGTTCTGAGAGAGGCGTTGATGTGGACGGGTGGGCGGCGGGACAGGATGATAGGCCGAGGTGTGCAGTATGGGGGGTGGCTTTGGCGCGTGCGACGGGGCGGTGGGCGGGAATGGAGAGAAAGGATACGTCTGCACGGGCCTAGGATCGACACGGGCGCGTGTTGACGGGGGAGGGCCGTCGTCGTCGCCGGTCAGGTCGATGTGGGTGGGCTCGGATAGGGCCAAGTTTGACATCGACACGGATGGTACAGGGTGAGCATCGTGCATGACGACGAGCACGATGGCAACAACGACGAGGACGACAGGATGCTTGCACTGGACGATACAACAGGGACCGCCACGGACTCGTTCTTCGGCATCCACTTGGCACTGGTCCGTTGGACGGATGAGTAAGCTTCCCACGAACGCTACTATGACATTTCCTATTTAGGATAACCCCTAAAGTCCACCCTCCCCCCACGCCCTTCAGCCACCTGGGTAGGTCATCGCATCAGGACGGGACGAGGGTGGAAAGAAAGAGACGTACGAGGTGCCCACCCCATCGCATAGTACGCCGCCCTTGCCGCCTCCTCTTTTGCAAGTTGCTTGTTTGGCCCACTGCCCTTGCCTTTCTCTATCCCGTTGACTTCAATCACGGCGCCGGTTCAGTGTGCTTCCCCCACTAAAAAACGGCCGCTGCTCACCAACACAGCTCACATGCCACTTCCCCGCGTGCGGCGGTCCAGAGAATGTGGCAGGGTACCCAACACTCAGCCCTCGCTGTGTCGCACTTTGATTGAATAGCGGCAAGAATGCCAGATGCGGTTGCGCTGGTGCAAGCGGATTCCCAAAACTCGGTATCCCCTTCGGTGGAGGTGGCTGTATTGGAGGCGGTACATTTGGCGGCGGGGGCGGCGGGAGAGGCAAAGAACCGGCAGTCTGCGAGTATGGGTTATAGTGCATAGGTTTGTAACCAGTCGACAGACTGGCCAGCGCGTGTTGCAACGGTTGTGTCGAGAATCCCTGCAGTGGCTCTTCAACCTTGGGTCGCTTCCCAGACTGTTCCTCAAAGTCCGCTGGCCCAAGGTCAGGCATCGCTCCATCCCCAAACACACCGACTGATAATCGTAGGAGGGGTCCGACCCATTGCTGGACAGTAGTCAGTCCGCGTTCGCAAAAGACCGCGCCAAGGTAAGCAAGAAACAGCAGACGACCCTGCTGTACTCTTATTTCAGTACATAGATCTTGTCGGATCGGACGGACGCACCACCTACCTCGGCCTCCCCTAGTGATGACTGAAACGATGGGTCGTAGCGTAGTTCATCTCGTAGTCGATATAAATCGGCCCATAAGTCGATTTTGTCTGCCGATAGAAGGACTTGCCTCTGTGCCTTCCTAAAACATTGTCTCATGACACTGTGAATTCATGGCAATCGCGCTCACCTCAATCTCACTTCTTGTCGACATCGGTTTCCTGTTAAACAACAGCTGCGTCGACACCATCTCCAATATATGCGATCCCAGGACCGATAAACGTTCGTTGTCACGGTACTTGGCGTGACATCCGAGTCGGAGGGATCTATGAGTAAACACTTCCAACATGCTCTCTCCAGAAAGTTTGGGCAACTCTGGCAAATCCCCCGGGGGTGCATCATATGTCACAGATCGCTGCCGTTTGCGAGTGCTTTGATGTGGCCCAGATTCAGATGTCGTTTCCATTTCCATAGGCGATGGATCTGCGATGTTGAACGTTCGGAGACGAGGAGTGAGAACCATCAGCTTGGCAAGTATAATACTGAACCTTCAACTGGTAAAGGTATTTAATTTTGTCGGAGCACCTTGCCCGACAGTAAGATTCGAGCCGCGAGCCGTCTCGTGAGATGATGATGGCGTGAGTCGAAATGTGTCTGCGCGCTGAGAGGAGCTGCTAGTTATGGACCCCGCCGTTACGTACATATACACCTAGTTGGACTGATCCTTGCGCACGACTATCGGACGTCAACATGAGCAACGGAACGTATACGACTCGGAATGTGTACGGTACAGTGTCTACTAAGGCTGTCTACTATCACAAGTCATGCTGGTAGTGTCAGCGGAAGAGGTGAGAATTATAGGTAGATTAAAGTAACATTTACATCCCGTCATGGTCGGATCCGTTTGCCCCTTCTATCTCTTGCTTTCGAATCGTTAGGAGCCATCAAAGTTTCTTCACTACTCGCGTTTGAGACTGGTCGTCTGACAGCTGTGTGATACTAGTGCCCAAGTCAGAAACAGAAATCTTGGTCAGCTACAGTCACACCTATGAGTGTCCTGGACGACTGGACAACTCTGCATCGGATGGTAGGGTCCAGTAGGGGACCCATTCTGTTTTAGCTTCTTCGGCGGATTCTCAGGTACTCCGCTAGGTGAAGACTTGCGTTTGGACGGCAGCACAGCTGGGAACGAATGGTCCAGCGAAGGGGAAGAGTGCCCAGGCACAATGCTCCCCCGTTTATCCTCATAATTAGCCGCTGGCTGGGTAGGAGGAACTCTGGTCACTTCATATCCAGGCACTCTCGAGAAGGACGACTGGTAGTCCCCAAGGGTTGCTTCGTGTGCACCCAACTCGTTGACTCTAAGAGGCATTGGAGCGGGTACCGGATTGGAGACCAAGTTGAGAGGTTGACCAACCAATAGATAGCCATGGTCTCGACTGTACAGCGTTTGCTCTATGGCCTCAATAGCGGCTCTCTGTGGATCGTTCTTGAATGTGACGTTCACAGGGTAGGATAAACACGTACTCTGCATTCCCATGGCTCATCATCAGTATGATTCAACAGGATCTCCCGGTACTCCATGAGATTTAGGGAGCTGTCCATCATGTTGCAGGCACCAGGGCCGTGGTTGTGTCCGCAGAGGCCACACTCTTGAACGTCGTGAGGCGAAAGGGTTGACCCAGATCGTGTAGTTGGAAACAGAGCAAACAGATTATGCGGTTGTTTCTTAGGCAGTGAGGAGGGCGATGGAGCTTCATGCTCAACATCCATGGACTCTGTCGTAGCATCGGTATCATCACCGGCAGCATGGTGAACAGAACCATCATATGCGTCAGAGTCCGACCCGGACTTCAACAATCGACCCTTCTTTTTCCCTTTCCCTTTAATCTTGGCTGGAGTTTCCTCCAAGACATCAAGGAAATCGAGTTGTTGCTGCAAGGTATGAATTAATCCTAGGACGCAGTACAGACACTTCGAACGAACCTGAGGAAGAGCGGCAGCAGCCTTTCGACGAACCCCGCGACCGGTCGCCTCTATTTCTGTGGCTGTAAACTTCCCAGCAGCTATGCGTTCTAGTGCCTGGGCCCATGAGTCCCCACGGTCGATGTCCGGCACGGTATCCTCGACCTCCTCTAGGGTGTCCTTCTCTGCTGCCCATACCTTAGCAAAGCTGAACTTGAGACCGGGCTCGCTAGGAGTATTCCCCTTTTCCCCTTCGACCTCCGTCTTCTCGATGAGCTTGTCAAGGTCGTGGTCAGTGTCTGAGTATGGCGGCTAAGCTGAGATCTCCAAAGACAACCGAGATACTACGTACAAACAATGTCCCTCGAGCTCTGGTCCCCTTCCTCAAAGAGCGTTCTGGCCCCGAATGTGAGAATTGACCTCAGATCATCGCTGCCATTCTCATCATCATCCATTTTCTGAACGATTAAATGATCGAGGACCAGTTTCTTCTTGCCCGCCTGCATGATTTGCTCTGCGAGAAGTCAGACAAGAACAATTTTCAAAGAACAGAGTAATCACCTTCGGCCGAGTCCTTCATCATGAGTTTGAATACAAGACATGTCTTCTGCTGGCCATAACGATGTGAGCGGGCAATTGCCTGGATATATGTTTAGAGCGGGATGAAGAAAAGTGATGTATGCCCATACCTGAAGGTCCTATAATGTAGTCATGAGCCATGGTGTCGAACAGAAAAAAATGTTCCCTCACCTGATGTGGATTAAAATCTGGATCATATATAATTACTGTGTCTGCGGTGTAGAGGTTGATGCCAACGCCACCAGCACGAGTAGTAAGCAGATATATGAAATATTCCGAGTCTGCTCTATTGAATTCATCCATGCCCTTCTGTCTGATTGCTTGTTTTGTTTCGCCATCCTGAAGAAAGGGTAAGTTGGGGCCAACTCAAAAAGTTGATGACCGCACGATTCTAAGGTATTTATAATTCTCGCCCCTTAAGAAATCTTCAACGATATCCAGAGCAATGACAAACTAAGAGCCCAATTAAAAATACTTAAAATAGACGAGGAAAAGAGACTCACTTGACTAAACAAGAGTACACGATGTCCTCTTGCTTTGAGCTTCGGTAATAGTGACTTCAACAGTCGAAGCTTCGCACTAGCGTCGATTAGTTTTTCGTGAGCCTCGCGCAGCTCAAGGCCACGAGGTTCAATGTCGTCCGAGATCAAGTATGGGTGTTGGATGCACCTGATCCTGTTCGTGGAGATAGTCACTGGTAATATGCACGATCACATACTTTCGTAGCTGCATCAGCATATTATTCATATTCGTCTTGGAGACTCCTGCACGGCCTGCTTTAACGGTCGATACTTGGGTAAGATGCTTGAGAATGTCTAAATTCTGGCCTGACACAAAGTTAATGATCTAGCCCTCTATGTTGTATCAAGGCCTCACTGAGAATTGATCGATATATCTCTTTCTGCAAAGCAGTCATCGAGAGTGGTACAATGACTTCATTCTGATCAAATACAGGCTCAAAGAATCATTCCCGAAAAGGGGACGTAAATACCTTGGGTGGGAGCTGAAGAACTTCACTCTTGGTGCGGCGAAGGAAGTACGGTTTTAACCTTGTGTGCAATTGACGGACCAGGTCCTCGCTGAGCTCTTCGTACTCCTTCTGTAGTCCTTCAAGGTCTTGCCACTCATCGGGATCAAGGAAGTTCATCAGGCTGAACAATTCACGGATATTGTTGTTCAACGGGGTCTAGAGATTGTTGAATAAAAAGATTGAAATGAGTAAATTCTAACTGACCCCCGTCATAATAACCCGGTGAACTAGTTTGAGCTCGTTTAATTTTTTGAAGAGCAAACTATTCTCGCTTTTAACTTAGAACACAATGAATTCAAGCTTTGGAATTATTCGAGAAACACTCACGGCGCTGACCCTCATCGACCACTAAGACCTCCCAACGATTTACAGACTTGAAAACAGTAGCGAAATCCCTGGGGTTCGTGACGGTCTCATATGTGGTGACCAGAACATGGTATTTGAGTTTGCGCTTCCATTCATGAAATAGTTCATATCGCATGATCACGTCCCTTGACTTAGCTTCCCCGAAGAAGGGTACAACCCTAAGCCTGGGAGCCCAGCGCGAAAATTCTCGAACCCAGTTGGTTATTGTTGAGTTTGGGACGACAACGAGTGCTGGAGCCACGCTGAACTTTTCGACTAACGTCCCGAGGAATGTCACGATCTGAACTGTTTTGCCCTACAGAGAATGTCAGAGAAGGTAGAACGACGATGAACGACGAACCAAGCCCATTTCATCAGCTAATATAGAGGGCTGCCGATTCCACCAATTGTCACAAAGCCAGTTATATCCATCAATCTGTGGGCGCATAAGCAAAATATTTGATCAGAGTAAGGGTACAAACCTGGAATTTCATGAGCTTGAGCTGACTACTTTGTCCAAGATCAGGTTGTTCATCCAGGTCTCGTTTGAGAGCAAAGGGGCCATAACCGTTCTCGACACGAGTCTCCAGCCTGTCAATCTCTTTTCGCGTTTTCTTAATAACAACCTCCCGAGAATTGATGAAATTCTGGAACGCGCGTTTATAGGCTCCATACCCAAGCTCTCCGTGGCGTGGCGGAGAATCCCAAGTCGCTGTCAAAGAATTGAAGGACCATATCTGTACACGCACATGGGATACTGACCATCCTCATACCCCAAATCTTTCCACTTCGCGAATATCCATACAACTTCATCAATGTGCTCAATCAGTAAAGCCTGGTTTGTCCTGGACAACCAGTCATCCAGTTCCTCCATTAGTAATTCATCGGGCTGTTCACCCTCTGCGTAAGCCCGCTCTAGCTCTTGCCAATGACCTAGAGGTGAGGCCACGTCTTGAGTCTTAGGGGCGATGCCCCTCTTATGTTTTCTTTTCGCACTTGGCAGGGGGTTCCAGAACCGCACATCGAGAATACGATCAACAGTCTTCCAAGCCGGAGGGATTCGGCGCTCAGCGTCAGGTAGAGGGCAGAGCGAGATGTGCTTTGGCTCCGTGCTGACTTCAGGAGCAATGTCTGCGCTAGGCTCAAAAGCAATCGGCTGCTTGTCAACTTCATTAGACTCGACATCGACATCCCTCTCTTCGGATACTGGCACATCGAGAAGCGGAACTTTGGAGCCTTTAGTAAGGAAGTGCTTCACTTTTGACAGGTTGGTCGAAACTAGCCACATATGAGGTACCCATTGCGTCCGCCTATAGCTCCTGCCCGCCCATTTCACTAAATATTCCCGAGGAAGGGGGGCCTTGGCATCGGGCAAATTCGCCGAAGACGGTTCAACAGCACCTTGAGGGTAGGGTCGCCAAGCCACGATCTTATCGAGTGGATAAACGTACGAAGCGCAATCTGCACAACTCCACCCAGTTTCCGCTTGATAATAACTTGCAAGGTCCGTATCCTCCCAAGCTGCATTCTGTGGTACAGGCAGATGTCGATAATGAGCAAGCCGCTTGCAAGAGATGCACCTGAAGAAGAGTTGCTGTGAAGGTTGCAACGAAGTGTCGCCTTCAGTAAATGAAGTGTTATCGACCATCTCGATATGAGGAGCATCACTTGGACCAGATTCATGGGATAATCTGCAGGCAGACGAGCTGTTTGCAAGAGATGGGTCGGGCTCTAGAGCCACCTCTAAGCACCCCATGCAAATACCACCCCTCATACACATTCCACAGATGAATTCAGTTGTCTGGTGGGTGTCGAGCTCGCCGCGATCGGGTAAATCGCCAGGTGATGGTTCACTGGCTCCTGCTACATGTGATTTCCATCGGTCTTTGTCACGAGCACGGGCAGCCCGCGTAATCTCATCCCTTTGGGCTTTTGCAAGGCAGTTCCAGTGGGCGGCCACAGGACATTTGAGGCTGTAAAATATATCAACAGAATGAACGAACGGATCTCTGGATATCCAAACCATCGAACCCAACCTCCCAGATTCCGTACATGGTCTTCATCGCCATTAGATTCACTTTGATCATCTTGTATCCTGCGTCTGCTTTTTCTTCTGGCTTTTGCCAATTGCTCGTGAGCAGGAAGTTTACGACACCTCTCGCAAAAGTCTCTATGGGCACAAAGGGGCGAAGTCGCTTCATCTTCACAGGAATCGAAATCAAGATCGTCGATGTCACGAAAGAGTCCATAAGCAGGTCGACTAGTAGCAAATCGTTTCTTTTGTAGTTTCCCCCCGGTTCCTTGTGTTCTAAATCTACGGTGAGGGCTACCGGAGTAAGTGTCTCCGTCTGATTCTTCCTCATCGACGAGATCCTCGGCGAGGTTAGAACGAGCGTTCTTCCGTGAGCGTCCAGATTTTCTAGGCACGAAAGCTTCTACATCGGAATCGACTTGACCGTAACCACCTAGATCGTCTCCGGAGTCAGAAACTGATCGTTCTTGCCGTGGCCGGCTACCGCGAAGTTTCTTGGGACTAAAGGGAAGCCTGCTTTGCGTGAGTTTCTTGTCGGTTACAGTAAGGCGAGCAGATTTGCGAGTCAAGGGTCGACCAGAATATTCTTCATCGCCGCTCCCGTCGTCATCATCCTCTGTCAGAGGAGAGTCAGAAAGGGAGGAGTGGGACCTATCGCTCTCAGAGGATATGCGTAAGGCTGCGATGCGTGCGACTGCGTCGACTGAAATCCTGGCATTCATTCGCGAATGCTCATGAACATCATCCGAAGCAGGATCAAAATGGTCAAGTAAACCTTGTGTCTTCCGCTGCTCTAGATGGGCTATAAGAATATAAGAATATCTAGCGACTTTCAAGAACGCACGGTATTCGTCTACAAGATCGCTGTAATGGGCAAGAAATGTACGCGAAGAGATCTAAAAAAAAGTCAAGTTTCGCAAAAGGGGGAGGCAACAGGCAACTGTGACTGACCCTACGTGCGAGTCCATCTTTGAAACGCACAAAATAATGTGAAGGTTTACCCTGGGCATTGACCGGGTACTCGCCGACGACGATGTCGAGGTCATTGCGTACGAAGTCGGGATCACCTCCGAGATAATCCGGAGCTCGCTGGTAAAGCCTCTTAACAGCTGGTGAGAGCAGTGGCAGAGCTACATAACATTGAACTTTTCGACGCGTCGTCATGACGGGCTGAGGGTGAGGAGAAGGCGTGGTTGGCTCTATAGAAGTGAGAGGGGAGGGGCTGGAAAGAAGAACTAGGTCAGAAAGTGGATCGACCATTGCGACAGGCTGCCCGACTGTCCGCAACAGGCGCGCGTTGAGACTTGGACGCGTTCCGGAACACGCGGATGACAAGGACTTGGCTTTTAAATTGGTCACAATATTATTCAAAAATATTTATTTATTTATTTACGAGGAGTCAACCAACGCGAATACTGCGTGCAATGCGCTTGACGAACTAGAGTAGTGGCTTACCCAGAGCCCGCACAGGTAGATGGTAGAGGCAGTTTGCAAAGTTGGCGATCACACAGGGAAAAGGTGCACGAAAGAGCCACAGTCGACCCCTTTTACCGTTAAACCCTCCCCCACCACCGTGGGAGTCGGGGACGAGTGTCCGCAACGTTTGCAATAACAGAGAAGAAAAGGAAGACGCGGTAAATAACCTTCAGACGACAGTAGGGTAACCTGTTATTTGGGAGCGTCAGAAGTGAGAGCCTGCAAGGCGAGCCAGGCTAGTCTGGTAACCAGCCAGCACCACTCTGACGAAGGGACCAAATGGACTCTACAGCGTCAACACACTGGGGAATTCTGGAGTTGCGACGTCAAGCCGAATTGCAAGGAGTGGAGACTTGTCCAAGATGGGTACAGCCAACATGGGAGATTGTGAGGATGACAAGTATGCCTGACGCGCTGAGAAAACGTAAGAGTCAATAGGAAGGTAGTGCTGGACAGCCCCGGCGAGTTTTGGTGACCACCAGTGGACGAGCACATTGGTGAAGAGGGCGGTGCGGTGCGGGAGTGATATTGACTGACACTGAATTTGGTTTCAGTCAACGACGACGACGAGCATGGTGTCGCGCGCACCGTCCGAGTCACGGCAGACTTCTCGTCGTACTCGCGCTCCGTCGATATCTGGTCCTCTCCCAAACCCGCTTAATTATCCAACTTCCCTTCCAACAACTCGCCCTCTACAAATTGCCAGACCTCCCTCCCTTCCTTCCACCCCCGGCAACGCCCCTCCGGGCACTTCCTCCCCCCCAAAGGCTACAGTTTTCTCATCCCCGAATCGTCCCCATCGCCCGCAGAGATCGGACCTAAGAGCCCGCCAACTTTCTGACTATTCCGTTTCGGAACGCACCTCGACATCCTCCCATATAGTCAACGACTTGAACGCGAGGGACCGTCGGGACAGCTCTAGTACGACACTCTCGGATGCATCCACCCAACACCGGCCCTTGGGTAGCACTTCCTTTGCGACCAAACCTCGATTGGATTCTTCCCGCTCCACGGCAGGCGAATCATCAGGGTCTCCTCTGCCGCCCAATATGACCTCTCCTGCTCTCACGATCGCCATGGCCGCTTTCAGAGATGCCGGAGAAACTAATTTCCGCAGGCGTGGGCTCGCTAATGGTAATGATGAAGGAAATTATGAGCTAGAGCGACGCTTGGGGGTCGAGCGCGAAAAAGTGCGGCAGGACCGAATAAAAGAACGTGTACCTTACAGGAAACCTGCCGCATATGTTAAAACCGGCGAAATCGACGGTAAGTCTCCGGTTCCGATAACATGCAGCTTCCAAGCACTCACTGAACGCACCTTAGCTGTCCTGCACCAGATCAGAGACGAATGGGAATTTGTCATCGATCCCGATGTAAGTACTTTCGCTCACCAACTCCATCAAGGCGTGGAAATACTAATAGTATTGACATTGCCCAAGTTCAACAACGTAGACTTAGCCCTTTCCTTACTTGATGAGACTTCCACTAGTAAAAGCATGTCTTCGTTCAGGCAAACCAAGGAAATGCTGTCACAGGCTCTCAAGGGCTCGGTTGATCGTCAGTAATACCTCTCCAGTTTTGTTCCTTCCAATTCAGAGCACTCGGTAGAACATTACAAGGCTTTTGCCGATGCACTACCGCACCATGCAGCTCTGTTTAATCACTTAGGGCAGGCTCAGGTCCAGGTCCAGGAAACACGCCTCGCCCTTCAAGAAACTAAAGAATCCCTTGGTAGCAAGCGCGCGGATCTTGTTCAGCTGTGGGCCAGGGGTCAGACTTTGGAGGAAATGATGCGATTGTTGGACCAGATGTATGTCGATCCCCTCCGCGTGCACGAGGGTGCTGAATGTGCGCCCTGTAGCGAACATCTAAAATCTGTTCCAGATGTTCTCGAGGCTCTGATCTCAGAGAAGCGCCTCATACAGGCCTCAGTCTTGTTGATACGGAGCCTGAAGCTGATCAACAAACCCGACATGCAAGAGATCGGTGCCGTTACAGACTTAAGAGCGTATCTTGTCGGACAAGAGACTGTAAGTCTCACAGGCGATTGCTAATCTGTCAGAAGGCTTAGCATGAGCAGGCCCTCCGAGACATCCTAGTGGATGAGCTCCATAATCACCTCTACCTCAAGTCATTCTGGTGCGAAACGCGATGGGCTCCGTATACTCCTGGCCAGTCAACACGTGCGTGATCTCTACTGCTGTAGTTAACTACTGTTAATCAACGCATTCAGTACCGAAGGTAGAGTTCGAAGCTCAGCCAGCACAAACAGAGGCTATAAATTCTATGCAAGCTCCGATATCATCTTTTCCTGAGAACACTCAAGGGACCCGTCTCTCGCGTTACCTTACTGGCTTGGCGACCCGACCGAACGATGCTCCATACGACTTTGACGACACTGGCTTTCGTTCTAGTGTCAGTATGCAAGAGCTACCGGCATCGATATCGACATCGGTGTCATCATCCTCAAATCTCGGTGTGTTGGCTGTGCCAAGTAGTTCTCTACCACTTAGCCACTCCAGCACCAATCCCGAAGCAAATTCGTTTATTTACATTGACACGCTTCTGGAATCTTTAGCCATTTTAGGTAAATTGGGGAGCGCTCTTGATTCCGTCATACAGCGACTACAAAGCGAGATTTTCTCACTGGTCGAGTCGACTGTTGAGGAAGTTGAAGAGCGCGCAGAGGAATCGAAGAGAAGTTCAGCTTTTCTTACAACTGCTGGTCTGGCATCCAAATCCGACGGAGGGTACATCTTTGTCTCTGACGAATCCGCTGCAACAAGCCCATCCCACGCGCTTCTTGCACGTAAAGGCACATCAACAACGGCGTCTGCTCTTCGTCTCGCTGCACTGGAGTCGGGTTCGAAGTATCACGATCAGGAGATTTTAAAGGACCTCTTTTGGACGATCTATTCCAAACTAGATGCCGTAACACAAGGTCTACGTGTAGTCTTTGAAGTAGCCAACCGTATCGGATCAGTAAGTGTAACCTAGCCTATTCTGGTCGGATTTGAATGGAAGTGACACTCTTTCAGAGACGAGATTTTAGGGACTCTTCCGGTGCCAAGCCAGGAACCCTTTTTCCCATAGGCGACGTCTGGTTGGCCATACAGGCTGAGGTTCGTTTACTTCCTAGCATCCGACGTATTAGCATTGACAAGATAAACATTAGGTGCGAACTTTACTCAACGATTATCTGTCCGACGAGGAACGAAACGTCGTTGCGGGTCGCAATCCAATCACCTCCATCAATGAGGTACTTCGTGAAGGGCGATTTACACGAGACAGGCTCAAGGTATTCACTTAGTGCCTTGATCGATTCTTTCAGTCAGATGTACAATTGCATACAGGGGGTCTTTCGATTTGCAGACACTGATCCTAAATCAACAGGAAAATTCCTTCGAAGGCACGAAGATGCACTCATGCAGGTCCTCCGAGACACCATGCCGGGACTCGTGCAGAGTTCCTCAGAAAATGCGGTGCAGAGTGCCCTATCCTCTCTCAGTTCTGAGGAGCGCGTTCTTGGTGCTGGACAGCATCATCGTTTGCTGATCAAACCAGATGCGTTCCATGTTACTGTATTGTTCCAGCCAACCCTCGCATTTCTGGGTAGAGTTGCAAACGTACTACCCGATGGTCTGGGTAGCACACGAGCTGCGAGCGAAGTATTGGATGATTTCGTTCTTAAGGTATATCTGCCACAACTAGAGGAGAGGGTATCTTCGCTGTTCCATCATGCGGTCTCCGGTGCGCCCGTTTGTTATGACGCCGTCTGGTTTATGAATCGACTACTCGCAGCTCCCGACGCCTTCCAGCCTGATATCTTGTCAACGTGCTTTAGTCCCCGGCCTATTCTTAAGGTACGCTGTATGTGTTGAAAGCTTTGGTCACCATCGAACCCTTCGCAGGCGACTACGCAGTTAATTGCCTTGATCAATTCACTATGTGCAATGCTTCGCACGACACCATTCCATCGCGAGAGCTACTCAAGATTGATCGTCGGTGTCATTATTCAATTTTACCAGCGGTGCAGCCATCGTTTCCAAGCTCTCGTCTCCAGAGGCGGAGATGGGGGTCCTCCATCACCTTCGCTTGCTGCTCAATGGGCGCAGAAGTCCGAGCTGAGCCCTTGTTTGTCTGAGCTTTTTGTAGCAGAGGTCAGCTCGCTTCGGATTACATCTCGACACAGACTGAATCCACTTTCGCAACCAGGCTTATGCGGTTAAGCAGCAACTATGCAGACGGGAAAGCCATCTAGAAATGGGTTATCTGATCCGGCGCCCGGTGGATAAAGGCGATCTTAACCCATCGGTCCGCAATATCTCCGCGCTATGCAGCCTTTATCGAAGTGTCGTATGTGGGCCGGTCTACTGATCCTGCCGACTGCTCCCTGACGTATACTACCTAGGGCTGGTTCACACAAGAGCTGAATATTCTAAGATCTTCTCCTTCGGGTGAACTTTCGTCGGCCTCGCCGCAAACATCTTCGTCGTCTTACCCTTTCCTGCATGACACCTCCAAAGACAGCCAACTCAGCTTGCCTCTATCCCCGGAAATGGCATTGTGGGTGCCTTTCCCGTGGACTGTTTTTATACTAATGGCGTGAAATCCAGACGCTTTGGTGCACTGCTAAAGACGTATAGTCAGTTGGCCGAAATTATCCTGCACACGATCAGGATAGAGGTTCGTTGCAGAACCATCTACTACATTGATGCCGCCTTTTGCAACGTAGGTGCTGACATACAATGAATGCACCTACTCACTTTATACATTCAGGGAAACTATCAAGTTGACCATGAGGTCGGAGAGCCGGATCCGTAT